>JAJJMC010011250.1:166389-183909 GCA_023531435.1 Papaver californicum | reverse complement strand
TATTCACCACAATCTAATGGTGTGGATGAACGGAAAAACCGAACCCTGAAGGAGATGATGATTGGCATGTTAGTTCAGGACTACCTGCAAACTTGTGGGAGGAGGCCGTCCTCTCAACTTGCTATGTCTTGAACATAGTACCCTTTAAAGGATCATACAAAACTCCATATGATTTATGGAAAGGTAGACAGCCTTCTTATGCATACTTTAAAGTGTGGGGGTGTTTGGATAAGGTTTACATTCCTCCACCTAAGACAACCAAGATAGAACCCAAAACTGTTGACTGTGTCTTCATAGGGTATCCTGAACATAATACTGCATATAGATTTATGGTTGTAAGTTCTGAAATTTCTATAATTGGTGTGAATACAATTATGGAATCTAGGGATGTTGTGTTCTTTGAAAATATTTTTCTATTGAAATTTAATTCTCGCATGATATGTGTTGATCCCCTAGATGGTTAGTAATACATAGAGGGGGATGGGGCTTAAGCTCATTAAATAAACCTGTCATGAAGGATACTCAACCTTGCTGACTGGAGTTCCCAAGATCAAGGTTTCGAATGAGACAACTAATTTGTGGTGGGTTAAAGGAAACACTATCAGAGAATTTCATTCTCTGTCCCTTCCCTATGGTGTAGACGTGATAGTGTGAATGCATGTGAAGGATGACTTTTTATTAAGTCTTAATGAGTTTTATAGTTTCAATTTAAGATTGAAGTGGGGTGTAGCAGTAAACACTCTTGATAGAACTCACCTATCTGAATGAGGAAGTGGGCCGCTTCCTATGAGAATTGAGCTGATTCTCTAGAGCATTCTGAGAAATGGGATACGTCCAGGGCCAAAATGGACACAACGGCACGAACTTGACAGCACCTAGAGAGATATCACGCGTGGAAGTTATTGATGAACTACACCAAACAATGGTAGTTCAAGACATCGCGTTCACTGTCCATCAAGTAGTTCTGTTAATTTCTCACTAAGCAAAGGTTCAAGACCTTATGGACACCTATTGCCTAAGTGGTATTTCTCGCTTTCTGATTTCTGATTTTCATCGGATTTTCATTCATGTGGGGGATTGTTGGAGAAAAATGAACTTAAAATGTCTTTGGTCTTGGTGGGAATGGATCTTAGGACCTAGAAGTCACTAAGGAACACTAACTCATTTTTCACTTTTGTGAATGAACCTATAGTCCCACATTGGAGAAACTAAAGATGATTCTTATTACCTAGAAAGTTGCTTCTAAGGGAGGGCCCTTAGGGGTTTAGACACTTTTGTGGTTAGGGGAGGACTAAGGCTATGGGCTAGTTAGTGCAACCATGCTTTTCACAAACGCGCGGTGCTTCGCAACGAAGCACGTGATGCACGGGCTCGGGTGCGGGTGCGTTTGCGCTTGCGTCTTGCATCTTGCGTCTTGCGGTTTGCGGCTTGCGGCTTGTGGACTTGTGGACTTGCGGATGCGGCTGTGGGTGTGGGTGCGGATGTGACTGTGGCTACGGCTGCGGGCATGAGTGTGTGTTGCGGGAGCTGGCGTAGCTGCGGCTGCGAAAACCAAGACTTACCTTTTTGAACAGAATATATTTCCTTAAAATAATTTAAGACTAAATTAAATTTTGTTTTAAATGTGGGGGCGTCCCGGCGTGATTTAAGTTGAATTAAAGAGAGACTAAACTTTTTTGACAGTTTTAATTCCGTTTTAAGATTTATGTCGTGCTTCATGCACGGAATTGATTCTCATTCAATTGCCATTAAAACTATTCTCTTCTTTTGCCTATAAAAGAAAAATGAATTCTTCATTTCAACTCACTCCAGAAGCAGCTACTATCCTGTCTTCTTTTCCCCGCTTCTTGCTTTGTTTTGTGCACACTGCTTATTTATTTCCCTTCCACTTCTATCTTGCTGTTAAGTTCTTGAGGGTGATTTGTATTGTGCTTATACAAGTCATAACGGGCAGTTCTATCCTGGCCACATCTTCGCTGTTGGGGCATAGCACCTCTCAATCTTGAGGAGTACCCATGGACTATTGTGTTAAGGACAATTTGTTAAGCAGGTGACTCTGTCCATTGTGTGATATCAATTCAGTGATTTCTTAACCTTAATAATTTCTTCTTTTGTATTTTCATTATTACAGATCCAACAAAATTAACTACCATGATTCACCAAGGGCGAAGCGGGGGTTATTGAGGAGTGGTGACCAATCTTCTTTTTATGTTAAGAGACGTGAAACACATTATGAGTCTTAGATCAGGAGGTAGTTGAATTTTATAAGCAATTGATCCTACCTTATGCAAGACTTTATAAGGACTGGAATATCAAGAAGAAAGCTTGAAATCATATTTAAGTGTCATTGTTGACTATTGATAAGGTTGTAGCTTGAGGAAAACTAAATCTCCAACTTCAAAAGATTTGTCACTGCGTTTTTTATCAGCAAAAAATTTCATCATGTCTTGCGTTTTATGTAATCCTTCCTTCAACAAGTCAAGCAAAGCATCTTTTTTCTTCAAATATTCTTCATCGCCAGCAAAATAATTGTTGACTTAAGAAGGAAAACCAATGTGCGGAGGTTTGTAGCCATACTAATCCTGAAATGGGGACATTTTGAGGCTCGTGTGATGATTTTTATTGAACCACCATTGGCTCGTGTGATGATTTTTATTGAACCACCATTGGGCCAAAGGTAACCATTTGAAACAATGATTTGTCTTGTGGCCTGTCATGCATCGAAGGTATTGTTCAAGGAAAGCGTTTGTTCTCTCGGCCTGGCCATCCGTCTGTGGATGATAGAAAGTGTTGAGATTGAGATTGTTTCTCATTGATTTAAATAACTCCTTCCAAAAATGACTTAGAAACACTTATATCTGGATCAGATACAATAAAAATTAGGAAACCCATGAGAACGAAATTCCTTGTCAACAGTGATAGCCGTGAATGGATGACATAATCCTATGAAATAACTATAATTTGTGAGTCGATCAACCACTACCAAGATCACATCTTTTCTTCCTAACCTAGGTAGACCTTCAATGAAATCCAAAGATATATGTTGTCATGTGTGATCTAAGATCAGTAAAGGCTGGATAATCACAGTGAAGTGTATAAGTTATCCTTTATTTCTTTGGCAAATATCAAATTGGCTTAAAGAAGATAATACATCATGTTTCATTTTTAGCCAATAAAAGTAAGCCTTAACTCTATTATAGGTAGCCAGCATACCTGAGTGTCATCCCACAGTAGAAGCATAAAATGAATGCAAAGTACCGGAGCATATATTCGTACCATGGCCTATGTAGAGTCTGTTTTACACCTTAACACTCCTTGATGATAAGTAAGATGCGGAATAGAGTCAGAAGAGGAGCGCAATGTGAGTTTGGACCACTGAGTCATCCGCATAACTTGAGATGATTTCTTGAGACCACCGTGGTTGCACAAGAGTAAATGTGTGACAAGTTGATGTAGAGTGATCCAATCTAGAAAGAGCATTTCAACAACTTTATTCTATATCCCTTTCTTATATCGTATTTTATAATCGAAGCCCAATAATTGTTAACCATCTTCATTGAATTAAAGAAGACATCCGTGAAATACTTAATGCTTCACTATTTTATAACCATCCATGAAGTACTTAATGCTTTGGTGATCTGTGTGAACGACAAAATGGTGCCCTTGGAGATAGTTATTCCACTTAGTCACTGCCAAAACAATCATGAAGGGCTATTTTTCATTATTAGAAAATCTTAAGGCTTTTGGATCTAAAGGTTTACTGAAATATTTCGATGGCGTGTTATCTTGCATAAGTACTGCACCAACTCATTTTGAGTAGGCATTTGTTTCAACGCAAATGGTTCAGTGAAGTTCGGTAAAGTGAGAACAGGTGTTGAGGTCATAACAAACTTCGCTAGATGAATACTTGCACAACTTCTGGTGTCCATGTGAATGAATTTTTCTTCGACATATCTATCCAGGGAAAATGGATCTATTATCCAAATATCCCTAAGGGCCTAAGTTATAGTTCTAGAGGACATGTAAATATCAAGGATTTGATATGGACATAACAAATTATAGACAATTATATCCTTCATACTTATGTTTTTCTTTTTTTATCTTTTCTCTCTTCAATTTAAAAACAAATCACAAATTTTTTCATAACTTCCTAAATATATATCTGATTTTAAAAAAATTTAAATTTTTGGAAAGAGTTTAAATTATTTACAAAACAAGATCCATTGTTGTTGGTAAATTCCAAAGTTTTTTTTTCCAAATAAAACAGTTAGGATAATACTGGTTGCATCCTGACTTAAACTAAGATAAAAAAAATAGGTAGGATGAAACTGGATGTATCCTGAGTTAAACTAAAAAAAAAATATTTAAAAAATAGCTAGGATGAATCTAACTTGAATTTTTTTCATCCATGTTTAAACTAGAACCAGTATCATCCTTTTTTAAATTTAGTTAAATTTGTTTTCATCAATGTTTAACTAGTATAAAATTGGTTTTATCATGTTTTAGATTTGGTTGAATTTGTTTTCATTCATGTTTAAAACCAGTATGAAACTGATTTCATCTTGTTTTAGGTTCAGTTGAATTTGAGTTCATCCATGTTTTACTAGTATGAAATTGGTTTCATCCAATGTAGTCAATCTCGGCCGTTACGGCCGAGATTGCGGCGATTTTCAAGGTATCGGTCATTTTCCTTGACGATATCCGAGATCTCGCTCCCCGCGATTTGAACGCGAATATCGTCCGCGACGCCCGTATCTCGGCCGCGACACCCGTATATCGGCCGATATTGGACCCAAAAGCTCTTTTTTGAAAAAAAAAATTAACTTTTTTTTTTTTGATTTTTTTTTTGACAAAAAAGTTGGACCCAAAGCTACTAATGACATCATGGCTCTCGAAATCTGATTTATAAAAAAAAACTTATGTTACCAAAATTCTAGATGAATTCCATCACCAACCCGAGCCAATGATTTAACCCCTCCTCTGTCTTTGATTCGAATGCACGAAACTTCGAATCTTGTCTGCATTGTTCTTTTTCATCTTCCCGAATTGAGACCTAATCAAGTCAAGGAAGGTAGGATGATAGCTTTGAAAGGAAAAATTGGTTTAGGTTGATTCTTATTTTTGTTTGATGAATGAATTGAATGTATGGCTTCCGAATGATGGATTTATCTTAAACTTATCTTTGCAAGAACTAGAAAGAATTTAGAAGTTATGAAAATCTGCAGTTGTAGTGAATGAAAAATGGTACATAACATGTTTGTGTTATTGCCTGAGTGACCATCTCTTTTTGCCTCCAGCACATAGCTTGTTGTTTAATTAGAGTTGGTCAAACTTGGTCTTAAACTTTGAAATTAGAGTTGTAATATGCTCGTTGTTTAACTCATTATTTATTTTTCTTTCTTAAAATTTATGTTTATGTATTATATTTGAAATAAATCTAACATTTACATTTATCAGATATTTCACCGATAATCTCCCCGAGATCAAGGTGTCAAGGTGTCAAGGTCCCGGCCGCGACGCGACCGAGATCCGAGATTGACTACATTGGTTTCATCTAGTTTTAAATACAGTAGAATTTGTTTTCATCTATGTTTAAACTAGTATGAAACTGGTTTCATATGTGATGTACATGGTTTTATCCATGTTTAAAGATGTGGAGAAAATGATTGTTGATAAATCAACAGATTGGATGAAACTCAACTGCCCACCTGCACCAAAAATTAATTTTGCAAAGAATTCTTTCAGATTAAAGTGCATTTAAAGCACAATTCCGATACACACATATCTCTGTTTTTTATAATACCACCAAAGAAAGATTACAAATATGGAGAAAATGATTGTTGATCTACCAATAGATTATATGAAACTCAACAGCCCACCTTCACCAATCAGCATCCTTGGAGTTCTCTAACACTCTTTGCATCATTTGATTAGAACAAATTCATCAGACTGGTTACATAAATATAAAAAACCAAATCGCTTTTTCTACTCATAACCAGGGCACTTCAGAAGGTTACAAAAATGCAAATACCGGGTGTTGTTTCTAATCAGTTAAAAATGACATTCTCTGACTATCTAGATTGAGGTAAGGATCATTTTCTCCTCCTTCCCTGCAAAAAAAACAAATGATGAAGAAAATAGTTAATACAAGATGGGAAAATATTATACATAACACTGGAAAGACAGTACAAAGACAAAAAGAAAATTAAGCAAATCAACCTAAACACAGAAGAACCTAGATAAGAGTACACAAAAAATCGAGCTAAGTAAACACTTACAGAAGATCCAAAGTCTTCCATCACTGTCTGTTTCCGTTTTTTCATAAGCTAAATGGGGATTTCAGATTGTCTTGTGCCCCGCTTAGATGCTGTCAGGTTCTGAATATTACAAGGAGCCAAGGTATTAAAAAAGAAAAAACTTTAGTATCAAATTAATGATATTATCTTGTCGACCATTAACGACATCATCTACTTCTTCCTGGATTCTCATTGTTATTATTATAGAAGAAGAAGATAAGATCAGGGGTTTATTGGTCAAAGTCGGTAAAGTCAGTTGTACTAGCTTTGGGTGTAATACCCATTTAGGATATTAGAAGAGTATCTTCCAAATACTTGGGTAATAAAACAATATCTATCTTTGTTCGTCTTCTAAACCCATAAAAAGAATCTATGGGTTATTAAACCAATTAACTAATCTACCAATGGCTAGATAATGGTATCGTATCCCTTAACAAACTTTCTGTAATAACTGGTAAGTCTCAGAGAATCTCGGAGCTCTTTTAGTAAAGTTGGTTGTAGCCAATTAGTTATAAAACAATCTTATTAGGACCAAATTCCACCTCATCAGTTAATTAAGAGCATCCACAGTGGGACGACTAGACTATCCACAGTGCAACGGTGCGGGAGTAAACTTTGATCGAGCGGTTGTCTAAGCTAGCGTCTGGCGTTGGACGCACGACTAGGTATACGTCTAGTTTTACGGGCGTACGCATGTGGAAACGCTTGGGTGGGGCGGACGCTGGATGAACGCTCGATGAGAGGCGTTACCCAAAAGAACTCTTGATGATAGATGCACCCCTAGATGCACGCCCTAGAGATAGGCGCTCTCTTAGCCGAACGCCCGATGGGGAAGTATCATAGCCACACGCCCGGTCATTTTTCTACATGTTCAGCTGGTTCGTGTGCGAAAAAGGAAGGGTGCACGCTTAGCCATCCGCTTGAATCATCAGGCGCATCCCAAGCCAAACGCGCGTCTCACCAGGCGGACGGCTGGGTGAACGCCTGATCGGGCGAACCAATAAATTCCCGCACAGCTCTCTTCTCCTCTGCACAGTTTCATTTTCTCCTGAACACTTCACAAACAGACGCACAAGCAATCAACCGCCTACCACTCCACTTGTTAAACCAATCTTTCCCTCCAAATCAAGCTCAACCTCTTTTCAAATTTGCAAAAGCTTGGCAGATTTGATACCAAGTAATCTAAGTTAGGATTATTTCAAAGCAAGCAAGGTAATAAACTTAAACTTTGATATAAATTGTAATTGATTCCATATGTTTAGATTATGATTTATAATAATATTTTGTTAATTAAATTTGTATATATATGTTCAAAGATTAAACATATGATTATGAAATAGACATATTAGGTTTTAAAAATTATAATTTTGGAATTGGGTATATTTCTAGGGTTTATGGAAGTTGTAAATTGGGTATAAAAAATTGATGAGAATTTGTTGAATTAAAGTTAGAATTGATTAGGTTGTTGGTTAATTTGAGTTGGGTTGTGGTTAATTTTATTATTAATTGACTTGATTTTCTTTGAAATTTGGGAATTAAGAATGTTTATGTTTTATAATGAATGTTTATAGAATTAAAGAATTAGGGAATTATGATGATTTTTTATACAATTGATGATTTGATTAGTAGTGGACTATTTTGTGAATCATGAATTTTGTAATTTGGTTGATTTATGTATGTTTATACATTTGATTATCTAATTAGATAATTACTTTTGTAATGATGAAATTAGTATTTTCTTTTGGATTTATGGATTAATGTAGAGTTTATATTTGTGCACTGTGAGGATTACTCTTGATTTTGAAACTTGTATTGCGCAAATGTTGAGCAATGTCTCGTCGAGGTTCATTGGTCGAAAAAAGAGGAACAAGAAAGCTAAAACTGTTGAGGATCCAGAAGTAGACCCAAGTACTGAAGAAATGGTCAATGTTCCCGGGTTGGCGAACTATATTGTTGTGGAAGATGCTCAGGGTCACGCATCGACGAATATTACATATTCAACCGATTCAAAATTCAAGTATTAACATCATGGTTCCCTCAAATTGGTCATTCATACCTATGCAGGTATTACTAAACACATCCCTAGAGTTAAATACATTATTGAAAAGCAGGATGGGACCGTTTATTGACCATGAATGTAGTAAATTTGTCACATGCATTGATTGACTACATTGTTGAGCGTTTTTTGGGATACCACGAACACTTTTCACTTATCCTTTGGTGAGATTGGGTTCACACCGCTTGATTGGGTCATGTTGACAGGATTAAGTATTGGTAGTGGTAGTGTTATTCCGTATGACTCGGCGAAGTACCAATTTGAATATGTTCGGGCGCATGTTTTTCCAGAATTAAAGATAGTGAAGTTTGTAAAAGAGAACATATTCCCAACCAGTGGGTTTCAGATGCAACTACGGTTGCATTTTTTAGCATATATTTTGAGCCAGGAACGTTGGTTGCAGCTAACGATGATAGCATACTTGCTGAGAGAGTGGCTAGAGCCTTTTGTATGTATGTTTTGGGACAATTTTTCTTTTTCGATGCAAAAAACTAAATTAGTGCTGGATGGTTAGCTGCTTTTGAGGATCTAAATGCAATTGGCAATTATGAATAGGGAAGTGCTGCTTTTGCGAAAATGTATTCCGGTCTCGCCGCATCTGGCAGGGGACAAAGGTCACTAGTCGGACCCTTCCAAATATTGGAGGTAAATTTGTTAGTCTTATTTATATTTCTTTTAAATGTTTATTTGTTGCTAATTTTTTTATTTCGTTGGTTATCTTCACATTCTAGTTTCGGGGGTACAAATATATGGGCATATGCCGACCAAAGAACCCAACGAGTGAAAGTGGAGCAGTATGGCCTAAAAGTTCTCGGTGGAAGGGTACAAGAAGGAAGAGTATTGATATTGTTCGTTCAAAGACTTTTCTTAATCAGTTGATTGTAGACGATGTGACCTGGAAACCGTGAGATTCTGTCATCTTAGTCCTTGAAACTGATATTGGACGGAAAGCAACGGAGCTCTCAGAGAAAAGTGTTATATTCACTTGGCTAGGCACTGTGAGTTGATAATTTATTTCGATAGGATTAGTTTTTATTTTCTTGGAATTTCGGTTAGTTGATTGGTTTATTTGTTGATAGTTATTTTCTTTTCACAGAATAACGTGTATCTCGGAGAACGGTGTTGGAGGCAAAACCATTGTATATGGGGCGTTCCCAGCAACCCGCCTACTCGTATTAGCAACCTGAACAATGACGAAGCTAACGAGCTGAGGGAAAACGAAGTGGTCCCTGCAAATCAATTAGTGCATGTTGTTACATATGATTTGTATATGGAGTATTGTCGACATGTAACTAACTTACAGAAATATGCCACCAAAGTCGATTGGGAGGTTGAAACATACGAGTATGATGTTGACCGTATTAAACATAACATCCAAGAACCTGATGAACATGTACCCATTCCGCCTCAACAACAATTGTCATACGTAAGTATACAACAAACCACTATTTTATTTTTTTAGTATATAAAAATGGGTGAGAATGTGATTTAATTTTTTTCATAACAGGTCGAAGCTTGTGGTTTGGTTCAACAATATGCTGATTTTACGCAAGAGTTTTGTAAGTTTACGTTAAATGAAACTAAGGAGAGGATGGAGTTTATCATGGGAAAATATGAAGAAATACGGGGTCAACAAACTCACATCAACAATTTGGAGTTACAGCTGGCCCATTTTCGTCAACAACAACCACCCATTGGGTTTGGCACTTTTTCTCAAACCTTGCCACTACAAATGTGGAATGCCATGGGTCAGGGATCATCATAAATAATACAATCAAGTAACTACACATCCAGATCATCTTTGTCTCAATTTATGCCCCCGCGCTCGGCGCCCGGGAATTAAGATACGGATGGGTAGTCTTTCATTTGCAATTAATTGTCAGTTGAACAGACATTTTTTTTCTTTGATATATCTTTTGTCAGATTTGAATTATCATTTCAAAAGACTTTTCTTACATTTCGTTGTCTTTTACCTGCTTTGTGTTGTCATCTCCATAGATATTTTTAATCTTTCCTTTGTCCTTTATATCTGCTTTGTATTGTCATTTCAAAAGATATTTATAATTTTTCCTTTGTCGTTTTTTCTGTTTGGTCTTGTCTTCCCAATCGACACTTCTTATGTTTGATGCGTCTATTCACCCCACTCGCCTCAACTCAGTTAATTTAATTCCAAGAGTGTTTTGTCATATCAAAACTCAAAGACTTATCTTAATATGCCTATAAATTGAACACTAGATTCTCCAAGTATACAAACCAAAACTACAAACATCACCAACCAATGGCATACTATGAGAATAACAATCACTATTATGCTTCTTGTTCTTCTATTCCTCTTCCTCCTCCTCCTCATTTTTCTTCTTTTTCTTTTTCTTTTTCTTTTTCTTCTTCTTCTTCTTCTTCTTCTTCCTCTTCTTCTTCATCGTCTGATGATGATGATAATAATAGTTTGTACTCATCAGACAAAGATTTGGTTGCATTGAGCCAAAATAACCAAGCAGTCACTTTGGGATTGATCGTTTCAACTATAAACTGGCCACATACTCGTATCCAAATACCAAAAGAACGTGAGGCCGGTGCAAAACTTCTCTGGAAAGATTACTTTTGCAGAAACCCTACGTTTCCACCTAATGTTTTTCGTCGAAGATTTAGAATGCGGCGAGAATTGTTGAACCGTATTTTGGGAGATATCGTATCAATAAATAATTATTTTGTTCAAAAAAAAAATGTTGTTGGGATTCATGGACTAACCCTCATCAGAAAGTTACAGCAGCAATACGAAAGTTAGCTTATGGATGTGCGGCCGATGCAATAGATGAGTACTTACGGATTGGAGAAACCACTGTTTTGGAAGCAACTCGTAGGTTTTGTAACACGATTGTGCATTTGTATGAGAAAGAATATTTACGCACACCAACTGAGCGTGATGTTGAACTGCTTCTTAATGAGAACAAAGATAGGGGATTTCCAGGGATGCTGGGTAGTGTAGATTACATGCATTGGAAATGGGATAAATTCCCATCGGCGGAATCAGGTGCTTACACTGCGTACAAAGGGAGTGAAAGTATTGTGCTGGAGGCAGTGGTGTCATATGATCTCTGGTTTTGGCATGAATTTTTTGTATGTCTGGTTTTAACAATGATATTAATATGATGAACCGTTCATATATTTTTAAAAAGCTTATCAACGGGAAAGCACCCCCTGTGAACTTTGTTATAAACGGACATCAATATGATATGGGATATTATCTTGGTGATGGAATATACCCAGAGATTGCTACTATTGTGATGTCTATTAAACATCCAGATTCCCAGAAGAAACATAAATTTTCAGCAATGCAAGAGGGTTGCCGAAAAGATGTAGAGCGAGGCTTTGGTGTACTGCAAAATCAATTTGCCATCGTCAAGCAACCAGCATATATCATGAAAACTGTCATCATTTTACATGATATGATAGTGGAGGATGAGCGTTTACCCGGTGATAGGCCACATGAATATGATCAACGTAGCCACCATGCACCGGTAAATATTTCGAGACAAAATATTGCTGAACTTTCGAGAATGAGAGTTAAGCAACGCCGACGTGTAGTACACAACAAAGATACGCTTATTCGTTTACGAAATGACTTGATCGAACACTTATGGTCAGATTTTGGTGAGGAATAACAATTTCTAAATCCTGCGGATAGGTTTTGTGGGTATATCTCTTGTAAACCCGTCCGAGACACCACTCGGACGCTAGGGGCACCTAGGGGTTTAAAGGCTAGTTGCACATGTTAAGTGCAGTCGTGATGCCTGCGAAAGTGAGTTTAGGTATACTTTTTAGCTTTTGTATAATCAATATGCTTATTACGTTGTAATGAATAAATTAATGGAAGTATCATAAATAACCAATATCACTTATTCAGAACAACAATACATCAGTAGATGTTAAGATATCTCACTTTCGCAGGATTCGCGGTTGCACTAAGCACGTGCAACATGCCTTTAAACCATTAGGTGGCCCCAACGGACGAGTTATATCTCGTGATGGTTTACAAAGAGATATACTCATAAAACCTATAATCAAACCTTTGACGGGTGGTATGACGCCCTGGATGACGATCTAAACATTTTCGAAGAACAATCAACACAAAAGGGTTGTATTTTTCCATCACCCTTAGGATCTCAAAATGAGGTTGGTACATGAAATCTGAACCTTTCCATCTTCTTCACTCCATCAGAGATCTGGCAACAACTTCATCATCAGTTTTATTCCTAATTCTTCTTTCATTCACCTTAGCGGTTAAAGTTGAAAATGTAGTATTGCCCTACCTATTTCCTGAAATCGACAAAAAAGACCTGCTCTGTTCCGGTTATTGGGGTTACCGGTTTCATTACAAAAGTTAGCATGAATATGTTCTAACCATTCCATGCTCATTGAACAATTCATCCGACGTTCATGACCCCTTGCTGGATAATATAATACTATATTTCGACAAAGGGATAAATCTTCCTCTATGGTAAAATTCTCTGCATTAATACTAAAATTTTCGTAAGCTATAATTATGAAAAGGAAAGATAAAAATAATATTTGTATTAGGTTATTTGAAATGTGAAAGGTGTGGTTTCAAAACGGGAACGAAAGGGCATTTGTACATTTATAGGTATATAAATATACAAACCAAAATATAGTCGTTGATCAACAGTAACAAATCTCAACGGCTATTTGTGTAGGCTAGCTTAGAATAACGCCCCATACACAGGCGCTCTCTTACGCGCACGTCCACTACAGACGTTAATCCAGCCGAACGCCCAAACACAGGCATTAGTCCAGCCGAACGCTTGATTTCGGGTGTGCTTCTGGTGTTACGCTTGATTGGACGTCCTCTTAGATGAACGCCTGATGGGGAGGAGTTTTGGTTCACGCCCGTCTGATGAGACGCGCATCTAGTTAAACGCCTGGCACCAGATGGAGACCCAGCGTTACACCTGGAAGGAGACGCACGGCTATGTTAACGCTCGACTATAATTGGGTTTGGTTCAGTTCTGGGATCAAATTTGATCCCAAACAGTAAAACTTCTGGACCAAACATCAAATATACTTGCCCCATTACGCTTGGATTTGGACGGACCAAAGATCAAATTTAAGTTTGGTTCGTCATTTGCTCGCACCACTGTGGATGCTCTAAGTGACCAAGATACTCCAATTCTCCCTGTGTAAAACAACATTTATAGTGTTTTATAAATAATGAGAAATGTCTTAATAAATACAACGTTTGTTGTAAGTACAACACATGATCATCGATAAATTCACTATAAACAAGATTGAAACGTCGACACAGGTGCACTAGGTGCATTAGTGAGGCCAAATGGTATCACCTTCATAATGACCACGATGGGTTCGGAAAAAAATCTTGGGCATATCAGGAACTTGAACCCTTGTTTGATGATATCCTGGCCTAAAGTCAATTTTTGAAGAAAAAATCGCACAATGTAATTCATCTAGAAGTTGATCTATAATATGAATATGGAACTTATCTTTGATTATGAGATCGTTTAATTCCTGTAACCACACAAAAATGCTAAGTATATCTTGTCTTTCTCCTTCACCAATAATATAGGAGCGGCAAAAGAGTTGTGACTTAGTTGAATCACCCCAGTCTTTAGCATGTTTTGAACCAATTTCTCAACAACGGATTTCTGCACATATGGACACCGGTAAGGCCTTTGAGAAGTGGGTTCGGCATTTTCCTTGAGTGTGATCTTATGATCAAGATCTCTGTGAGAAGGCAACTGAGTAGGCTCCGCAAATACATCTACAAATTCCTCTAATATAGTGGTTATAGCGGTAGAAACTAGTTGAGTTGAAATAAAGAATAAGTGATCAATAAGAGTTGGAGTGTTAGTTTTGAAAAAAAAATTGATTGATTTGCCACTTATCAAACTGTGAGAAGGGTGATCAGTGTTTTATTGTAATCCCTTTGTGTTGTAGTGAGATTCTAAGCTTCAAAAAATTAAACAAGACATCACTACGGTGTTTGAGCCAATCTGCGCCCACCCGTGTTGCATCCCCTTAGTGGAAATACTCTCAAATCTCCTTCAAAATGATTCCCCTGCAGCTCTCATTGAAGTCTTGCACAAACCCCTTTGCTTATAGTGCTATCACCGTTAGCCACGAAAACCAACATGTGACCAGTTGTAGGTTGAATGTAACAATATAATTTATCAACAAGAGAAAAATCAATAAAACTATTAGTGCTGCCTATATCGGCTAGAACCATGATTGAGGATTTCCTTAAGACACCATGATAAGTGCATAAAATACATACTCTTAGTGTCAAATACATGCTTATATTTGTAATATTTCTGGGAATTTTTGACCTGATGAGTAGTCCGAGGAAATAAGGAAGCTCAAGAAGCTAGGGCCACTAAAACGAACCTATATTGAAAAGGACATGCTAAAGTCACTACTTTCATAGAGACAGGAAAATCCTAATAATGATGAGAGAAGCAAGTAATCCAGGTTCTAGGTATTGGAGAATTTATATATATATATATATATATATATATATTACTTGGTATTATGTTTGTTCTTTATCTTATGTCTCATGTTAGGTGAATCAACCAAAAGAAGTGGAAATATATATAAAAGGTTTAGGAAGTGAAGAACGACAAGATACCAAGTGAAACTTGTCTAAATCCAGAAATTTATACTTTATCTTGAAGAAAAGGATAATACAAAGCCAATGGAGCAAGAATGAGGGCATTCCTAAGTCGGACGAAGAAATTATGAGTAAAACGAGAAGGTTTGGAGGGCAAAAATCTTGTTCAAAAGTTGAACGTGAAAGTTTACGACTAAACTAGGTTGTCGCAGAAGCCCAAAACAGTTGAAGTTTATCGTTTATATAAAACGACTGGGATGGACACGCGTATTGTCCACGGCCTAACTTCTATGTGGACGTGGGAACCTATATTTGGACTCGTTTTTGGCATTCATTTGTGACTTGTAGACCTATTTGGACAGGGGATTCGAGCACATAAACATCTGGAGTTAAGTTTCCATATAAGAAACAATTTTAATTGGAGGATACTTGAGGGCCAAACATTGAAAGTTATATAAAGAGACATCTAAGGCTCAAATAAGACATATTCTACATCTTGGATCATATCACCTTCCAGATCATATCACATCTTCTACCTCTCATACTACAATTCACATTTCAAAAACCTAGGGTTTACCCCTTTAAGGGGAAACCATTCTTCTTTTTCTTATTCTTCTTTTGTATATTTTCCATGGGTTTTAGTAAACTCATGACTAGCTAGTTTTCATACTGGTAGGGGATATAGTTAGAAGATCCAAACATGTGAATCAATCTGGCTGATTATTGTTGATGTTCAAGATCAATTTATAACATTCATGTTCAACTTTTAATATCGCCATGTATGATTATATGTGTCTTTTTTGGGATGCATACTAAGTAAAAACATATTC
Organism: Papaver californicum; assembly: GCA_023531435.1. Lineage (NCBI taxonomy): Eukaryota > Viridiplantae > Streptophyta > Magnoliopsida > Ranunculales > Papaveraceae > Papaver > Papaver californicum. The sequence goes on along the minus strand of JAJJMC010011250.1, from coordinate 168,087 downwards.
ACATCTAAAGTTAAACTAGCGTTTGGAGATATGGAATAATCGTTAGACCCAGTTAATTATAAGTAGCATAGTGTGATTACTACTTGTATTCAAAACCTTCATGTGATTGCATGTAGATGTTTGACCTATATTAAATATAATACCTGTGGTACTTTTGTTGCATTGATTAGCCTGTTTTAAAGAACCTAACACTCTTGAAGGATAAACTTAATATCACATTGTATTAGGTTGTTCACTAAGTAGTATTTGCATATTCATTGTTGTGGTATGTGATGACATAAGAAATTTACCGAAGTATGCACTCGATGGGTTGCTCTAGGGCTATTGGTATGAGGAGTGAGTGGATTTTGATTCTAATCGATTGAGGAGCATGATTGGCGATAGAAGATGAAATCCTCAACTATTATTTTTTCACCTTGATCTCATCATTTATTTATTTCGTTTTTACTTTATTAGTTTCTTTTAATTTTGTTTAATTTAGTAATTCTACAAACCCCCTTGGTGACATAAGAAGTTGAAAACAAATAAGAATTCCCTGATCTATGTAGGAATAAATCCCTACTTTCTACTCAACTAATTATTGTAAAAAATATAGGAAATATTTTGACGTGGTTGATAACCCATTACTTCATAAATTCGGATAGTGTCATGACCCATATTTCCTGTCAGCGCATGCAAATAAATCTCTATGTTAGTCTCCATAACTGTAGGTTGGGGTTCTTGCTCCTCAATCTTCTCACTTATTGAAAATGTTTCATCAACTTCATCATTAACAACAAGTATAAACAGTTGTCGGGATTTGAAAAAACATACCAGCTTATATTTCATAGTAGTTCTAACATAAAAAAAATTCTCGTCTCTCCTTCATCTGAGTAGGCGTAAGCTTTTAATTTTACAGGTAAGATAGTTGAATTAGGCTTAGTGAGAGTGGTGGGAGGGGTAACAAAAGGTTTGATGTTGGAAAATGTTGGCTTATAAAATGATAGAGATGGTCTCTAGAAAATGGGAAGAAAAAGGAAAAAATGGTTTTGAGGCAGGCTTGAATCTCTTATGTTGTGCATCAACAAATGCCCCTTGCATCCTAGCATGAAAAAAGGCTTGATCAACAATGGTTGGCTTGAACATTTGGACTGCATTACGAATCTCATCTTTTGACCCCACTTATGAAAACTGGGAGTCAGTATTTGTTATGCTAGCTTACGAGTTGTAGCCGCTAAATCCATTAAAAGTTGTAAATTTGAGATTTTAGTTTCCATATTCAAATTTTTTTTCTTGAGTTTTCCCTTTCGTCTGCATCAACATCTTTAATACTAGTTAGTTTTTATGTCATATCAGGTACTAAGAAAGGAATCGATGATACCAAATGTCTTGACCTTATAAGACTACGAGTGACATGAACAATACAAATAATTCTAATGTCAAATCTCTCTGTTAACACAAAGCCTCTATTTCATTTATCAAACATTTATCCTTTTCTCCATACAACTTCACTACTATATATAACGAATAAGATAACTAACCAATGCCTAATTAAAGATCCTTATTCATTTCATACAACTCAACCATAACCCTATTTATTAAAATAGATAACAACTACTAAAAATATCCCATAATAAATGAGACAATACTAAAGATGTCCACAACTTAATATTAAGCATATGAATATGTGTTTATTGAATTAGCACAAAATTATATAAA
>JAJJMC010011250.1:67918-166379 GCA_023531435.1 Papaver californicum | reverse complement strand
AGCAATGGTTATCTCTAATAAACTTATTAACTGAAATCAGATGGTGTGTTGTATTTGGAACATGAAGCAATTAATATTAATCAATTTAAATGATATTTATTAACTGCAAATTAAAATAAAATAAAATAATTGATATGCGCATACGTTCCCCAATAGCAGTAGATACATGAACAATATCATCATAAGTAGAATAATATCCAACATTATTAAGTTCGGAAGTAAGGTAGTCAGTTGCAATGAACCATGGATTTTCTCCAAGGATATCAGCACTAGCAGGCACGATAAATAAATTATATGGAGCTTCACGAGCTTGATTAGCAAAGTCATTAATAGAAAGAAATACTCTAAAATTCTTTGACCAATTTTATAGCGAATTTAGCTCATGGGACGATCAGAAAGAGCGCAAAACCACTATTATTATCATGAAAACCACTACGAAAAGCAGAACCATGACCTCTACCAAGGAAACTATTGTAATCACTCTAAAATTCAGATTGAACAGATATATTATTCCTAGATGAAGTAACAAATGTTTCATATTTAGTATCATATTGTATCGAGTTACGTCTCTCTGCAATGGTGACTTTGTTACTAAAAAAAGGTGGTGTAACTCACCAAAAGTAACCTGAGGATATTTAACACGAATAGAGATAGAAAATGCTTGATAATTCGAGTATCAATCTCTATTAACAATAATAAGAAGTTCATCATCTGAAATCTTGGAACCACGTGCATCGATCGAAGGTTTTCTCAACTTGAGATATATGTGTAGACTCCTTAAAGGAACCAGAATTTCAAGCTCTTGATTCGGCACAAAGCTGAATAATATGAGCAAACGAAGGTGCACAAAGTCTTTTTTAAAGATTATTTTACAAAGTCTTTGAAGATGATAATCTGATTTGTGGGAGATAATCGCAAGAGAAATTGAAGCATTGGGAAGAAGAAAAACACAAATATTTATATCTTACCAAACATTATAAGACAAATTAACTATTTGAGAAATTCTTGTAGCAACATTTCTAAATTAATCTGAACATGGAATAAAACCATTGACATAAAACTTGAAATTCTTAAGAAAAAGAGTAATTAAAGACTTGATATTATTATCATGTTGAAGCATGTTAAGGAAATTGAAAAACACATAGAAGTAATTGGAGTATGAGTCGATCAAAAAATGATTGAAAAACACATAGAAATTAAAGAAAACTAAATTCAAAAGCGCACTAAAAACAACAACAAAAGCATTTGAAAGATTAAAGGTGAACATGGAAAGAAACATGAAAACAAGACACAAGTAATGACCGTCAACAGTTAAAAGAAGATAGGTAAAAACGAAAAAAACGTATATAATATGTTTTAGTTTTATTTCTACTGGCATAATATAGTTAACATTATCGTGATTTTTTGATTTTTTTTCTATGGAGAATTAGTTCTTGATGTTATACTTATTCTCCCACATCGGATGATTTTTAGTCTGTTTTGTATGGTGTTAAGAAAAAAAAAACAAAATAGAGAATTTATTTATCAGCTCCTGATAAAAAAAATCCAGATGATTCGCTTTATATAAGCTTGTTGATGTCAATTTTCGTTTTTTCAATTATTATTTTTTGATTTCTGTTTTTTTCTTCAGGAGATTTGGCATTATGTCTCCTTCTTTATCTACTTTTGTTTTCTTTTATTAATAATTTTTTGGTTAAAGTAATAGAAAACAAATTGATGAGTAGATTTTGCGTTGAGTGTCATATCTCAAAAAAAAATTAATAAAAAAAAAAACTAGTAAATTTTGTTACGTGTAACATTAATATCTACCAACTGAAATTCAATTGTCAAGACGGTAAACAACGAAATTTCATACAAAATGCATTAATCTTTGTAGGTACATTATATAACGAGAAGAACATATTTTATAGAAATTGGTTTCTAATTAGTTTTCACTTGAATACGATGAAAAAATTACAACAAAATGTCAATTTTACCAAGTTAATAAATCATGCCCTGGTAGCATCAACAAAAATAATAATTCATAAAAAAAAGATTTATTTTGTATGATGCTTATTTGAAAATTGGAAAAACTAATGATACCAATCATATCCATCATCTTTGTTATCCAAATGAAACTTTTATATATTATTTGTATGAAATTTTTGAAATTCCTTCACGAGAGATATGGATCGATATATTAACTTGCAGAGTTTGTAATCAATGGATGATTTAATGTCCATAATTATTAAAAAAGATATGAAGTGCATAAAAAAAAAATTAATATGAATGTAAAACAATATCGGATCGAGATCGGGAGGGATTGAAAGAAGTTGGCTCATTAGTAATTGATAGACCTATGATTCATATCTCCAACTTGAATACATCTGAACTAAGGAGGGGAAACCTACATGAACATCAATTATTATTCCTTACTCTATTCGTTAGATTATGCATATGTGAGATTTTAGTTAGGAGGATGCAAAGTGTGACTATCAAAAATCTGGCATCTTTGGGATCACAACCAAAAGTGTATAAACTCCAACAAAATACATTTTCTCATCCTGAATCGCTTCACCATAACATTTTGAAAGTAAAAACAAAGCTATCAAAGTAAAATGAAATGACACTAGACTTTATGTGATTCAATCAACAAAACTATTTACATCCAAAAATAAATAGTTTGGATCCATTGGTATGATCAAATTTACATTTATACAGAAGAAAAGAAAAGAGAAATAATATATACTAATGAAATGACTTCATATAAATCATAATCATGTTAAGCATGAATCAAATGAACTAAAACAATTACATAAATTTCATACATAAGCCCTTTGCTATTACTTCAATGACTTCAATCTAATTTCCCTTTTGATTTTCCAACCCCTTTCCTTGTTAATGAGGTTGGTATTTATAGCTTAGTTGATGGAGCCCACCAATCTACCTTTCCACATATTTATTCTTATCCATTCTTGGTGCAATGTGTAGTTCCGCAAAGCCTATTTGCAATTCCCACACGGTCTGATCGTTCCTTCCGCAAGTCTTAGCCTGCGTACTGCCTGTTTCCCGTAGTTTCTTACGGATTATCCCGCACTTCTCCTGCGGTCTTTATAGTTAAGTTATTATTTTGGATTTGAATGACTGTTGCGACTTTACTTGAATCATGGCATGTCAGACACGTAGCTATTTAAAGTGATTCGTCATGATTTAATTCTTTGCTTTCCGCTGCTTAGAGAGTCGATATGTGTCAGTCATGCATCGATATTCATTATTACTCTTTATTGTGTCAGGCTTTCCCGCAACCTGTTTTCAGTCGAGCAATTAAAGTTGTTTGTCTTGATCAGTGCACTTTACTTTCCCGCTACCTACGTGCTAGTCAGGCAGCAAGGCTATCTGTTTTGTACAGTGTGCCTTACTTTCCCGCAACCCACGTGTCGGTCATGCATTAATACTGTCAGGATCACTTTAAGGATTTTGCAGTTGTCAATTCAACGCTTTCAAAAGACTTTGTTCTAGTGTTTCTCGTCTCATCATAGCTCGTTACTTCTCTAATAGTTTTCAAACACGTGTGCCTCAGATTTTATTCTCTCACAATTTTCCCCCTTTCCTTCTTTTTTTTTCAAATTTTGACGATTGTTAAAAAAATTTGAAAAAAAAATAAATAATGATTACCTTTTTTCTCACACCTTCAATAACTCCTTGTGACACTTTTCCCTATTTTTTCGCTAGCATTAACTCACTTTTGCACGTTTTCTTCAGTTGGCGCTTTTCGAGGAAATCAAATCTCTTAACTTTATTTCTTTTCAGTTTTCGACTGTTCGTCAGTTTCAGCTTTCTCCTATTTAATACCAATTATTTTCTTCATTCCATTCTTTACACCTTTTGTCTTCTTCTTCTTAAAGTTGTAGCACTTTTCATTCCTTCAAGCTTTTCAAAGATTCTTCAATATCTTTTCATTCTTCTCAACTTCTGCAATTCGAAATTCTCTCATCGGGATCCAGTCTTTGCTATTATCAAAGTATTCTTCTTAGACTCTATTACTCCTATGTAAGTTATTCCTTTGCTTTTATTCTTTTCCGTGTTTGCTTGATTATTCTTCACTGTCATGTAGATTCTTTTGAGTTTAACAGTGAAGATGATGTTGATGCCCCTACCTGTTTATTACTTATTGGAACGAAAAATGATTGTGAAGTGGTTGAATTTTCTTTTGATGATTGGTTATTCTGACATGATTCCTGATTTCTCTTGATTATAGAATAATTGTTATTTTATTGTTTTTTTATGTTGTTACCTTCTATTCTGCTTTTGCCTTTTGATCTTTAGTAATCTTATTTTTTTCCTTCTTCCCTGTGTAGATAGAAATCTATCATGGCTGGAAAAGGTAAAGCTCGAGTTTCTGATGATGCTTCTTGTCAAGATGATCAAACTTTACATAGGATGCCATCCCGTTATCCTGTATCGAGGAGTCATCTTTCGGAACCTGCAAGGCCCGCAAGTGTCCAAGCAGTGAATAATCCTGTTCCTAAAGACAAGCGGGCTCATAAAAGTTATAGCTTCAGGTTTATGGATCTCGAAGAGTTTAAAAGGATCCATGGTCTCGAAGGATTCAAAGTCTCCTTTTTCGATTGCGCTTCCGATGAAATTTCCCTGGCAATGATAGAGGGTTTTCAATATACCAATGTTAGATTATTAATTCCCGCAGGAGCTATAGATGCGGTCTTACAGCTTCCCTTGTACCAAAAAGAGAATCCTTATCAATTTGAAGTCCTTGCGAGTCGTAATCAATCTCACCAAGGCTTAGTGCGATCACTTGCACAATACAATGGAAATTGGTGGAGAATACTTGATGAATGCAGCTTACGTAGCCAAGGAAGGACCGAGTTTACATGCTACGTTCCGGACATTAGGTTAAGCAAATATTATACAGTGGTAAATTTCCATGCCACGTATGCGGACAATGTTTCCGCCAAGAACTACAAGAATTGGAGTGTTGGCCCAAACCGCAAAGGTGGGAAGGGGTTCCGTTTACTATCGGAGATTGACAACGCAAAACTGAAGTACGTTCAGGGAACAATGATTTCTCTTAGGGAAAGACTTCGGGAAGATCACGACTATAAATGGTATCGCACCCCTCTCCTTATTGAAGGTCCTCGGGTCTTCGGGTCTGCTTCCAATAGTGTAGTGTACGACCTTCTCATTCGTTTCAACGGTTATTTCCCTTACATATTAAATTTTTCTGATTTCAAGTTCGTTCTTTTCAGTGAGGTACGTAGTTTTGCTTAAGTATAAATGTATTTCTTAGAGTATAATTTTTCGTTTGATAGTAAAAAAAAATCTTCTTTTTCTTTTTGTAGTCGCAAATTGAGTCGGAGACTGAGCCGCTGGATGATGAAGGCACTCAGGATGAAACGAGATTAAAACGCAAGGCCTCACCTTTTCCAGAAAATGTATTATTTTATCCGTTGACTTCTTGTATATTGCTTTTAGAATTTCCTTTGATGTAGCATTGCGGTATATTTACAGGGTCGGAAAAAAGCGAAAGGTGTGCCTCGTGCTTCTACAGATAGGGAAGAGGGTGAGATTCATGATTCTCCTCTCCATCATCTACGCTCTAGGGGTGAAGGAAGTTCTACTGCAAAAAAGGCAAGAAGGAGGTCAACGTATTCCTCTTCTACTAACGAACTTCGAATCTGCTGGACAACATGATGCCGTGGAAGAAACCTCGCAGATTCGAAAGGATTCCTCGGATCAAGTTATTGTCCCTGATCCTTCTTTCTATCTTCAATTCTGTCCTCTACCTGGGGATGAGCCGATTGAAACTGCTTCTAATGAAGATGATACGACTGATGAAGAGGATCGCAACCCTCAGGCATCTGTTGCAGAGGTAGTAGTGGCCCCGCAAGCACATGTTGCGGAAATAGAAGTGCCCCGCAAGCACATGTTGCGGAAACAGAAGTGGCCCCGGAATCACATGTCGCGGAAACAGAGGTGGCACCGCAAGCATAAGTTACGAAAACAGAAGAGCCGGCAAGCACCAGTACAGCGAATAATGTGCCCTCAAGCATCATGACAAAAGTTATTCATGTTAGGCATGTTGGTGCGAGCGGGATTGATGCTGATGAAACTCAACAGAACCCAGAGTTTCCTCAATCGAGCAGAAGAAAGAAAGTCACGGAGGCTTCTATTCTCTTAAATAAAAAAGAAGAAGCTTTCAGATGGTTCATGTCAAAGAATCTTCTCTCCGTTCCATTCAATTCTCTTCCAGTCAAATCCGATAGTTCTTCGGTTTCTCGATTGCGCAAATCTATGGAAGTTGTTCCATACGATGTGGTTAGAGATGCTTGGTTAAAAGATCAAGGAGAAGATGTTGATCCTTCGTTCTTTATCATCGAGCCATCTTCTCTTGCGGATACACTTGCACTTGCGGATGGACAAGTGTATTCCTTCCCTCAACAAACTCTTGTACAGGTATTTTAACTGTCAACTTACTTATTAATTTCTTCTTATTCCCTATTATAATTATAGTTTTAATTTCGTAGCTTGGTCGGGGTCAAAGCGCCTTACACACTGCGTATCAATTCTACAAGGCGTCGTCTTCCATGATGAGTCCCATTTCAGAGCTGTGGAAAATGACGCCTTGGACCTGCAGCGGGAGAATGATAAACTCCTCCAACAAGTGCTGAATCTTCATAACCAAGGTTTTGTTCTTTCTTTTAGTTACTTTTTCCTTTATTTTATTTCTCGTCTTCTGAACTACTTTATGGGATCAGCGGGGGATTAAAACTTGTATCTAGGATGCAGCATAGGATTATGCAGTTAAGAGATCATGTTGTAAAAGTTAATAATGAGAATGTGGAGGTCAAGACAAAATTCAATGGTCTTGTGGATAGTCATGATTCGGTTATTCATAAATATAATAAATTAGAGTCACTTTGTTGTGGACTAAAGGTTGCGTTTCTGAAGCACGAGCAATGTCCGAAAAATTAGAAGAAGAGAACCGCAAGCTTTGCATAGAGCGGCAGAATATCCTTTCGGGATTTTCCCAATCTGATTCGTATCATCATTCAAAACTTTCTTCATATATCGCTCAGCTTATTGAAGACAGAGACAACTCTACTGCAGAGGCTTATGTCATGGGAAAAGCCCTTTCGGATGCTCAAACTACAATTCTAAACTTATCTGATTCTGTTCTTCATCGCGAGAGCGATATTTTCCGGTTACACAAAGAAATGGCCAAATGCACATCTAAGTTAAACCATTTGCGGGATAATGAAAAAGAGTTATCTCAGTGTCAACAACATCTTGAACAACTCAAATCCAATTACAACAATCTTTCAGAAGAATATGATTTCCTTGATATTACAAAAGATGCCATGGGTCGTGAGCTAGAAGAGTTTGAATCCCTCGCAAGAGGTATCTTATTTGATCGCAAACTCCAAAATTAATATTATTCCGTTATTAATTAATTCTTTACTTTAATTTTAGGTTTTGAAGAAAATTTTAAGGATGCAACGGCAAGAGCTGTTAAGGATGAGGGAGAGCTTGGTGCCGCAACTTCTAGGATTGAAGAACTCAATAAACAACTTGAGCTATCTTCTGTTAAGGTTAAGGAAGCACAAGCTCAGCTTGAGCTTGCCTCCACAAAAGCCGATAAAGCGCAAGCTCAACTTGAACTTTCTTCTTCCAAAGTTAAGAGTATTGAAAAGACTCTAAAGCATGAGGCTTTGAAGAAAGAAAGCCTTGTTCGGGATTTAGCTACCGAAAGAGGGAAAATAAACTTTTTGAAAAATAGAATCCAGATATGTGAAACTGCAATAACTCAATTCAAGGTGGTTATATTGAATGGTTAAGAGTCGAAGCTAAAGCTAAAACTGCAAAGCAGTCAATAACACTCTTGATAGAGTAGAAGATGATGGATTTACAACAGTTTATAAGCGCCGAGATGTTCCAAACAATCCTCCTTCAAAGGCACTACTCCTGCTTCCTAGCTTTCTTTTTGTTGTTTTGTTCTTCTTCATTCCTTTATTGCAGTTGCTTTTTCATTTTTCCTTGTAACTTTGTTCCTACAAAACAGATTTTGAATATATATTAATTATCAATTTATTGTATGAGTGTAATTTACATTAGTCGCAAGGATGTTTTTATACCTTGTGTTATATTATGGGTGTAGCACATGTCTAACTCCACTCGGGCCAGGAGGAAGTTAGGATGCGGTCCCGAAAGTCTCCTAAAATGGAGAAAGATACAACAATTAGAATCACATTAGGCACCCATGTTGGCGAAAGACCCAATAGTCATACACTCATAGACATTCATATGGATTTTCTTAGAGAGGTTACATTTGTAGCTTTACCTAATATGAACTCGGATTGTCGTAAAATCGTATTGCTACCTGTAAGCAATTCCCGAAGTGGAGAGTACCTGATATAAAAACCAATACGATGTTAAACATCTCTGTTGTGATAAATATCATAGTCATAGATACTTATCTGGATATTTTAAGAAGATTGCATTTAATATGCATTACCTATTTCGAATACAATTTTTTTTTCTTTTTGCACAATTGCATTATGGATCAAGGATAGTAGGGTTTGAGATATTGGGCGTTCCAAGGATGTTGCAAAATTCCTCCATCCATATTTCACAAGTGGTACGATCCTTGTCCTGCAATGCGTTGTATAATATAAGGTCATCCCCACGTAGGTGAAAATTTTCCCGCTGCTTTATCTCTTTGGTATTCCGGGATTTGCCGTAGAACATATTGTCCTTCAATAAAATTATGCATATTTACTTTTTTACTATATTCTCTTGCCAGTCTCCTTTGATAATTCTCCATTTTTTTAAGTGTAACTGCTCTTCTTTCTTCTAGACCATCCAACTTTTCCAACATTAAATCTGAATTTAAATTTTTCTCCCATGCCTCTGTTCTTGTAGTGGGTAGAATGACTTTCGTTGGAATAACTGCTTTTGTTCCGTAAGTAAGAAGAAATGGTGATTCTCCAGTGGATTCTCTTCTAGTTGTACGGTATGCCCATAATGTATTATGAAGCTGTTCACACCACCGTTTATGGTGACCATCAAGAGTTTTCTTTATATTTATGGCAATTGTCTTATTTGTTGCTTCAGCTTGCCCATTACTTTGCGGATAAAAAGCGGAGTAAACTTATTCTTTTGAATATTAAATGCTTCAAAAAGCATATCAATATTTTTTCCTTGTAATTGTTGTCCATTATCCGAGACTATGGCCGCCGGAATTCCAAATCTACAAATTATATTCTCAAAATGAATTTAAAAACATCGGTATCTCTAATATGTGCAAGAGTTTTGGCCTCAACCCATTTAGTGAAATAATCTGTGGCTACAATCAAATATTTTCTCTTTTTAGTTCCTTCTACCAATGGTCCAACAATGTCTATCCCCCATTTTACAAATGGCCAAGGACTGAGCACCGAATTAAGTTCTGTTGCGGGAGCTTTTATCTTTTTTGCATAACGCTGGCATTCTTCACACCTTCTTACCATGTTTTCCGCATCTTTATGCATAAATGGCCAATAATAACCTTGCGTCTTTTCCTTTAAAGCTAGTGATCGTCTTCCGCTATGATTTCCCGCATCACCATAATGTATATCTTTGAGGATTCGCATCCCTTCCTTTCGTGATAAACATCGAAGTAACGGTCCCAAAAAAGACTTTCGGTAAAGAATTCTATCCTGCAACTGATAATTTACAGAATGATTGCACCTTCCATGCTTCTTTAGAATTTGCGGGCAATATTCTATTTTGCAAATATTGATGGACCGAAACTCTCCAATCTTCTTCGGTTTGGTGATTTTCTATTTTGTGCGGGAAATTTCCTTTATTTTGGATAGCTATGTCTTCAATATCTTTTTCCATTTGTTCTTGCATATTTTCAACTTCCCACAACTTGATTGATGGTTCATAAATACGCCCAATTTTTACCGTTGTTGTATTTCGATCCTTTATCATTGAAGAAATATATGCTAATGCATCAGCATGTCGATTCTTATCTATGGATAGATGCCGAAAGATTATATTTGGAATCTGAAGCGCCAGTCTTTGCACAAGATTTTTATATTCTATCAAGTCTTCATCATGCGCTTGATATCTTAATTCAACCTGTCGAATTATTAATTGTGAATCACTTGTGAGTCGGACATCGCTTATCCCTAACTCAATGATAATTCTGAGGGCGTGAACCACAACTTCATATTCCACTATATTATGTGTATGTTCATCGAACTCGAGGCGGAATGAATGTACCATTCTATCCCCTGTAGGAGTTGTAACTACGATTCCAATTACAGCACCTTCTTTATTCCTGGCTCCGTCAACAAATACTTCCCATCTTTTGGGATTTGCAGAATTCAAGATATCTTGAGGGTCACCATCTTCAATTCCGGGTAGACCTTGAAATTTTGTATCATAAAATAATAAGTAACCAATGTCAATAAAAATTAGGAAATGAAAGATGAAACATGTTCATTTTTAAATCCGGGCAAACCTTGAATTTCGAAGTTATCGTCCAGCGGAAATTCCGCAAGGAAATCATCCAAAATTTGCGACTTTTATGCAGTTTGTAATTCGAATAATATGTTGAATTGCTCGAGTTGTGCATTCCATTTTGTTATTCTTCCGAATTTTCCTGCATTCTTTAGTACTGACTCCAATGGTGTTTTGCTTGGTACCCGTACATAATGTGTCAGAAAATATGTACGTAGTTTTTGGGTAGAAAACACCAGTGCTGAGATTAACTGTTCAATTTTCGTATAATTTCTTTCTGCAGGGTTCAAAGTCTTACTAATGTAATACACTGGCTTTTCAATCTTTTCATTGGTCCGGACTAACACCGCACTTACTGCGTCTTCGGTTGCCGCAATATATAAGTCTAGAATTTCTTCAGGCTTTGGCTTTTGCGGTGCAGGTAATGTTGCGAGGTAAACCTTGATATTTTAAAAAGCTTGCTCACATTTCTCATTCAATTTGAATTTATTTTTCTTTTTTAACACATCAAAAAAGGGTTTGCATCTCTCCGATGATCTTGCGATAAATCTGCTTAATGCGGCTAAACATCCATTTAGCTTCTGAACTTCTTTAACATTCCTTGGAGATGGAATGTCTACTATCGCTTGAACTTTTGCAGGATCAACTTCGATTCCTTTTTTAGTAACTAAATATCCTAGAAACTTCCCTGAAGTGACCCCAAAAATGCACTTGTCAGGATTGACCTTCATTCTATATTTCCGCAAGGCTTGAAATATCTCTTTCAAATCTTGTAAATGATTTTTTGCAAGTTTGCTTTTTACTAACATGTCATCCACATAAACTTCCAGAGTATGTCCTATCCATGGTTTAAAAATTGCGTCAACCAGCCGTTGATATGTTGCTTCGGCATTTTTTAATCTGAATGGCATCCTGGGTAACAATACAAATCGCGTGGAGTAAAGAATGCAGTGTGCTCTTGATCTTCTTCAGCTAGTGCGATCTGGTTATACCCTGATTGTCCATCCATAAATGATAAGGCTTCATGACCTTCAACAGCGTCTACCAACTGATCTATGCTGGGGAGTGGATAACTGTCTTTCGGGCATGCTTTATTCAAATTGGTGAAGTCTATGCAAATTCTAACACCTCAATTCTTCTTTGGTACAATCACCATGTTAGAGATCCAAGTCGGGTATCGCACCTCTCGGATAAATCCCGCATCCATGAGCTTTTTTAATTCATTCTCTACTGACTCATGATATTCGGGTGCAACTTTACGCTATACGTTGCCGAAAAGGTGTGGCATCGGGGTGTATATGCAGTTCGTGTTGTATAATATTTGGGTCAATACCTGGCATGTCCTCCATTTTCCATGCAAATATATCTTCAAAATCTCGAAGTAATAAGATCAAATTTCGGTCCCTTTCCGTCTCCATCAACGTCCCAATCCTTATTAGCTTGGGAAACTCTTCTGTTGCTATATTAACAATTTTGGTTTCCTCTATCGGGGTAAATGTGGGTTTGGGAGCTCTTAAAAATGTGGGATCCCCCTTTGGTTGTTATGTTGGATGATTCCCTTGATCTGTTTTTGATGTGCTTCCTTTTTCTTCAACATCTTCACTTGTTTCATTTATCGCTTTTTTCACATCAGTCTGACTCATATACTGGTCTAGGGCATCTTCTTTTTCCTTCATTTTGCGTTCCCTTTTCTTGTTTTGTTGTTGCTGTTGTCGTTCTTCATTCATACGAACTTCAGCTAGGATGCAAGATTTTGCTTCACTTTGATCTCCTCTTATCTCCATTTCTCCTTGTGGTGTTGGAAACCGCAAGTATTGGTGGTACGTTGAGGTTACTCCTTTTAACTGATGAACCCATTGCCTACCGACGATGGCATTGTATAGAGACGGAGCTTTCACTACACTGAATTTCGCCAAAATACTTATCAGACCTGCCGCAACATCAAGCAAGATCTCCCCTTTTGGTTTTGAAGCTAATCCATTAAACCCATAAATTGTATAACAAGAAGGAGTTAACTGACCATCTTATAATCCCATTTTTCGAAAGGTATCATAAAACAGCACATTAAGGGAACTTCCCCCATCCATAACAATTTTCCTTACGTTCCATCCCGATACAGGCAGTGTAAGTACCAATGGATCGTTGTGGATTTCAACCTCTTGATCAACCTCATTTGCAGAAAAATTTAATGGACGCCATCCATCCTTACCATGATTCAGTAACTCTTCCCGCAACCTTGAAGACTTCATGATTGCGGACTCTTTTATGCAATTTCATATTGATCGATACACTCATGGATGATTGGCCTGACTCAGAATATATGATCATGTTTATAGTTTGATTATTTTGAGGAATATTTACTGCTTTTCCCTTATTAAGCCTTGGTAGTGGATCAGTTGTTTGAATGAATTCTTTTAATTCCCCCACGTCAATTAACCTTTGCACCTGCATTATTAATTTCTGCATCGGTTTGTGGAATGGCCCCGATAACAATGGTATTCACAGTATTCTTTTAAATTTTGTGTATGTTCATGTTGTTGTTTTTTTGTTCGTGGCCAATGAAAATCTGGTCTATTTTTATTGCATTTAAAATTTCAGAATAAGGAATATTGAGTTTACTAAAGATTTGTTCCTCAAATTGTTGGATAAACTTTCTTCTTTCGTCCATCTTTGTTCGCTTTGATTCATCATTCAGATATTTTCCCGCAAACCTCTTTTCCGGTTCCGGACGATGGTTCTATTGAATTGGCCCTTTTTGCATTCCCTTGTGGTGGTGATATTATTCTCGGATGTTGCCTCTGAATGTCTTGCAATCTTGCGCATTTTTCAATGATATCTCTGAGATCTCCTTTGGTTTTTGGATTTGTATTATGGATATCTACAAAGAGTTGGCTTTCCCGATTGGCGATTCCCCACTTATAATTGTTGATCGCAACCTCTGGAGTTACATCCCCAATTGCTTGGCAGATCGTTTGCCAACGATCTGTATAATCTCGAATGGTTTCTTCTGCTGATGAGGCAAGTGAGTACAGCTTATCCATCCCTGCATCTGCGGGCCGATTGTACATGTACGCTTCCAAGAACTTGCGGGTTAACTGCGTATAAGAATTTACCGACCCTTCTGGTAAATTGTCATACCACGCCAAAGCTATTCCTTTCAAACTCGAAGGAAAAAACCGGTACATAACAACGTCATCTTGTTTCCAACGTGTCATACAACGATTGTAATATTTCAAATGAGTCGTTGGGTCTTTCGTTCCGTCGTAACATTCGAAAAGGGGAACACTACATTCGTGCGGTATTGATGTATATGCCAGGTGTGGTTCCAATAGTGTCCTTCGGGCTTCTTTTAACACTTCCTCTAATCTTCCACCTTCTTTATTCTTTAAATTTTTAATTTCTTCCCGCATTTGTTCCATATCCTCATAGTATTTTTGCCACCTGTTGTTATGCAACCTTGATCCATCAAAAATTAATATGTCTGGTTCATTTTGTTGACTCAAGGGTTGCACCACCATTATTCTTTGATCTATATTAACCTTCGTTCTTCTCCGTGCAGGTCTGCTGGAGCTTGCTTGTTGTCCCTGTGTTTTAGTTATTGACGGTTCCGCACCGTGTTGGACTCTTTCTTTAAGTGCTTGATTTTCTCTGGTCAACAATGCAATTTGTTCCGCACAAACTCGCTGCTCCTTTCGCATTGCATTTATTTCTTCCATTAATTGTTGAACATGATCAATACTGTTTTGAGAACTTTCTTGAGATGAACGATTAGTTATGTGGGCTTCAGAATCACTTATGTGGTCATTACTGGGTCCTTGCTCTTGTGATCTTCTCGGTATTTCTTTTTGTTTAGGAACTCCTATAGCATTACTATCCTGATTGCCTGAATTGGCATCTTGATCATGCACGCCTCTTTGTGACATTGTCCTCATTTATATGTACTTTTGTGGTGATGGAATTTCTTCTGAACTCAAACTCGTGTTGGTGTAGGAATTTCCTGTCCAGTATTCTAAAAGATCTCAAGTAATGAATTATGTGTTTCAAAAGATTTTATCCTTCTCAATAAATTTGCAACACAATTTGGTTGAAACCAATTAGTACATATTATCACAGTATCAAAAATTTAGTTGGAAACAAAAATCAAGGACCTAATAAATATGACATGTTGCTAAGTGAACATTTCTTGAATTTGAGAAATATAGTACAAATTGGTGAAAAATAAAGAAAATTAATCATAACAACCAAATTTATATATTCATAAACTGTCTAGTTTTAGAAAAAATCATATTTTTCAACCTTTTCATATGAACCTAAATTATTGCTTTTTAAATAGAAAATTTTTTAAATAGAATATGACTCAATATTTTAACAATAAAATTTTGTCAGGTAGAATAAATTCTTTACTCGTCCCTGTTTCTAGCGCCAAATTGTGATTACCAAAAATCTGGCATCTTTGGGATCACAATCAAAAGTGCATAAACTCCAACAAAATACATTTTCTTATCCTGAATCGCTTCACCATAACATTTTGAAAGTAAAAACAAAGCTATCAAAGTAAAATGAAATGACACTAGACTTTATGTGATTCAATCAACAAAACTATTTACATCCAAAAATAAATAGTTTGGATCCATTGATATGATCAAATTTACGTTTATATATAAGAAAAAAAAAGAGAAATAATCTATACTAATAAGATGACTTCATATAAATCATAATCATGTAATCATGAATCAAATGAACTAAAACAATTACATAAATTTCATACCTAAGCCCTTTGCTATTACTTCAATGACTTCAGTCTAATTTCCCTTTTGATTTTCCAACCTCTTTCTCTATTAATGAGGTTGGTATTTATAGCTTAGTTGATGGAGCCCACCAATCTACCTTTCCACATATTTATTCGTATCCATTCTTGGTGCAATGTGTAGTTCCGAAAAGCCTATTTGTAATTCCCACACGGTCTGATCGTTCCTTCCGCAAGTCTTAGCCTGCATACTGCCTGTTTCCCGTAGTTTCTTACGGATTATCCCGCACTTCTCCTGCGGTCTTTATAGTTAAGTTATTATTTTGGATTTGAATGACTGTTGCGACTTTACTTGAATCATGGCATGTCAGACACGTAGCTATTTAAAGTGATTCGTCATGCTTTAATTCTTTGCGTTCCGCTGCTTAGAGAGTCGATACGTGTCAGTCATGCATCGATATTCATTATTACTCTTTATTGTGTCAGGCTTTCCCGCAACCTGTTGTCAATCGAGCAATTAAAGTTGTTTGTCTTGATCAGTGCACTTTACTTTCCCACTACCTACGTGCAAGTCAGGCAGCAAGGCTATCTGTTTTGTGTAGTATGCCTTACTTTTCCGCAACCCACGTGTTGGTCATGCACTAATACTGTCAGGATCACTTTAAAGATTTTGCAGTTGTCAATTCAACGCTTTCAAAAGACTTTGTTCCAGTGTTTCTCGTCTCATCATAGCTCGTTACTTCTCTAATAGTTTTCAAACACGTGTGTTTCAGATTTTATTCTCTCACACGAAGTATGGGAGATCGTTGGATTACAATTTATGGAAAACTGAGTAATCGAAAGAAATTTATGATACACATTTTAATTAGTAATTCATAGCGTTAGTTGTCACTATGGGGATCACGGTGCTATTTTATGGAACAATCTATTGCATTTGTATAGCATACTAGTTTTATGTTCGTGCTATACATCAGGTATTTTTAACTTTTTATCACTGTTATTTTTAATTTTTGATTTTGTGTATCCTGTCCCGTCTCATCGTGATGGAACGGTTAGGGTTATACTTTTTTTTATTTTGGTTTTCTAACGTAGTCACGGTTTCTGAATAAGGTAGGTTTAATACTAACAAATTCCAAATTGAATTTGGTTATGATGCCTATTTCTTAGAGTTTAAAACACAGTAAGACATGGTTTCCTTTTTTATTTTATTTTTTTCCTAATTTTTTTAAACCAATCATATGTTGCCAAGTATCTTTACCAAAACTTTCGTTTCACAAAAGCCATAAAAGCCTTATTTCGGTCAATAGAAAGCGAGAATTTTCTCACCGTTCAACGTAAAAATTTTATTTGTCTAGACTTTTAAATCTTTAGATGTTATCTTCACCGTAGATATTTTTGTTTTTAACTTGTCATAAAAAAATTGACGTAACAATAAGTATGACGTATTTATCTCAACAACCATTTTTCATAATTGGTGTGGTTAAATCGTACTTTTATCAAAGAAAACATTTGAAAGGGAAGAAAAAAAAAACAATATTTTTTATTTTTTCTGTATTTTCTTGGCATGTGTATAAAGTCACAGTGAAAGTACAATATCTCTTTTCAATGGTTGGGGTGATAATCAACTATGTTGTCTAATAAAGATCATTCTCATCATAAATAATCCATATACTTAATCTACTTTTTATGTTTTTGCTTTTGAAAGAATGTTAATATACGCAGTTGCCATATTTGAGCATCTAGTCGCATTACAAAAGGGATGGATTTAATCATCAATAGAAAATTATTCACGTCATTATGGGATTTAGTTTTCTTTAACCACTTGATATTTTTATATTATGTTCATGGCGAAACGTGAGACGGTAATCACGGATGGGTTTTAAATTATTAAGTTAAAATGAAATTATATAAATTAAATGACAATGTATTTTTATTTTTCTACTCGATCATGGTCACACGCCTTGATGCTAGCAAAGATCGTCGGCACCAAATTTTTTTACCAATCCAAAAAAATCAAATGTCTTTCGTATCTTATCAAATGTCTTTCGTATCTTGTTTTTATGGTAATATGCTCTATGCTTACAAGAAAGGTTAATTAGATTTTAGTAGTTACATTTCGTCTGATTTTAGTTTTTGATCTGATATTTGTCTAACTTAGAATTTGGTATTTGGACTTCATATTAATCTGCGTTGACGAAGTTAAGTCATGACGTGTCTACATTTCAGTCAATTAAATACGTAATTACTATAATATATTTATCGTTATTAACAATGACTGACCATGTCCTTAACCCATAAATCACTTTATGGATATTTCTCGAAGAAAACATATGCATCTCCTTCTTCTTCTTCAAACTCATTATATAGAGAAAAAAAAAACCCAAATCACAAAATTATCTTTCTTTTTTTTTCTCTTTAAATCCCATATCGACACCATCACAGATTCAATCCAAACAGTCTCGCTAACCAATTATCTTTTCGATCTTAATTTCGGAGACACTGGATTCACATCTTCTTCCTTCTTTGTTATTCATGGTTCCTCTACAGATTCGTATAAACACCATTCTAACCAAAAACCATCTCTCCAAATCCTACGCAGACTTCAAATCATATTTCATATCCCAGTGACGGAGTCAGGATTTTTCTTTGGGTGGTGCACTATGGAAAAAAAAGTTGTACCTTGACTAGTCTTGCTCTTTTCTGTACACAAATCATAACGGATTGCATCATACATAATAAAAGAAAAATAATACGAAAAAAAATTACTTTATTGCGTTAAGAAAATCAATTGTTCACAATAGCAATGATACCAAGATTTCTAGAGAGAAAAAAAACTAATAATCTACTAGTAAAAATAAGAAAGCTTAACATAACTCTAACTAAAAAGCAAAAACGAATTCATAAATATCATTTCCAGGTTTTCATTTTCTGGAAGCGTTCCATGATTATCTCATCACTGATTGTCTTAAAAATTGCTCTTTCAATGTATGTTATTAAGCAATCATTTAACCATTCATCCCCCATTCGCTTATGTAGGAAGATTTTACTATGTTCATAGCAGAAAAGGCTCTTTCAACCGTAGAGGTAGCAACTGATAATATTAATGATAACTTTATAAGCTTATACACCCAATTATAAACAACATCTTTTCCCGTCTCAACCATTTTCTTAGCTAGACTGCTAATGCCATCCAACTTTTTGAATGCATCATTGGATTTTATATCCATTTCATAAACCTCGAGTTGATTTTAAGGTCAATGCATTCTTGCTCTGAGAAGTCATCTGGATAGAAATCAGCAAGACAAACCAACTTATAGGTATCAAAAGCAACAAACAAATCCTTCGGATTTAGGCATGACATACAAACAAGTAATTCCATATTCACTTCATCAAAACAATTGTTGAGTTCGGCGAGTTGTTTATCAATGCAAACATAAAATAATTCAACTTGGTATTGATGTAAATTTTTTTATTACATGTTTTTACCGCCGTGATCTTCCTGGGGGTACATAATCGTCATCCATCTAAATGACATATATATCTTGTTTTTGACATAATGAATTAACATCTCCGAGAAATGATGACCATTCATAATCTCTCAGTTCTGCAAGCGCTTTTTAGATAATTTAACCAAGGTCATAGCATTTACAATATCTTGATCTTTTCGTTGTAAAGCTTTTGAAAGATCATTACTGATCCTCAGTATATCCTTCATTAGATGCAAGTTAAAAAAAATCGAAAGAACGCAAACTAACTAATAAAAGTAAGGCCTCACCCTTTTCTTTAGAACCATTAGCATCTTCCAGAACCTCATCAAGAACTTCAATCACAGAAGAAAACATCGTTATTAAACTCACAAGCGTACTATAATATGAATTCCAACGTGTATCACAAGGTCGTTTGACGCTAATTTCCTGATTAATACCTTGACCAGTTGATAATTCACCAATCTCGAGTTGTCTATGTATTCTCTCAACTTCTTTTGCTCGCATATCACGATGCTTGCATGAAGCTTCTACAGTTTTTGTTGCTCTTGAAACGAGAGAGAAAAATGCAACAATTTCTGGAATATCCTCGGCAACATCAAAAAGAGCTAATTGAAGTTGATGTGTGAAACAATGTATATAATATGCATTCTTGTTCTCTTTCGAAATTAACGATTTCAATCCATTGTACTCACCTTGCACATTACTGGCACCATCATAACCTTGCCCACGCAACCTTATGATGCTTAACCCATGCGTAGCAAATAATTCATCAATTGTTTTTGCAGTGGTGTTGGGAACATGGATCATTGAAATAGAGTGTTCCATAATACATCCCTTCTTATCAACATATCGTATCACAACACCCATTTGTTCTTTTACTGATACATCACGAGCTTTATCAATTAAAATTGCAAACAATTCGTCTCCTAGATATTTTATGATTTCATTCGCGGTGTCCACTGCTGCAGCATTTACAAGATCTTTTTGAATACTTGGTGATGTTAACTTGTGATTTGCGGGAGCATTTCCAAGAACAACATTATTCACACTCTTATTATTATCAGCCAAAAATTGTAACAATTCGAGAAAATTATCAGGGTCATCTGAATCTTCTGATTCATCACGATAATCCTCGGCGTAGAAGAACTCGAATGATTTTAAGTGATGAATGTAGACCGGACGATAACGATGTTTTTCTTCAGTAGATTTCCTTGCAAGCACTGTCTCAAGGTGTTAACTTTGATTCCACAAATCTTGACCCTTTCGATAAGCTATATTGTGAGAACTGTTTATGTTCCAAATATGATCTTTTACCCTGTTACAATGATTCCAACTACTAAATCCAACATTTACAAATGCGTTATGACCACCTTGTCCAGTTATTGGTGGAAATAGATAACAACATAAGCAAAATATTGCATCTTTAGCCTTACTATACTCTAACCAACTCCCATATCTATCGAAATATTTTTCGTTATGAACCTCGACTTCTTTCAGATATTATGTTTTTCGGATATTCATAATTCTTAGGCTGACAAGGACCTTTCAATAGATAAGCTCTTCGAACCGCATCTTGATCATTCAGATCATAATTTGAAATTTTTGATCATAAACCAGGATCAGAAGGGAGATTTGATAAATCTATTTGTACATGATTAACAAATACATGTCTTGGTTGTGATTCAAATTGAGGTTGTGCATGATTACTTGACTGTAATTCGGATTCGAAAGCAATTCATTATTACTGGTCAATATAGGAGTTGAATTATCTCTCCTAACTTTTTTATAATACCTCTCCATACTTATAAAGAAACAATAATTTTTTAACTAAATAATCTAATTTTTTATAGGCAAAGATTAAATTAGAAATATCAAAACATCTTAATAGAAAGATCTACCACAAATAATTAACAAGAATTTGACTAGAGTACTAGTAATTTTATATTAAAAATATCTAATAGAAACACTATCCTAAAAACAAAACTAACAGTTAATTGATTAATATAATATAAAAAATTAAAAGTTATAACATTATTAAACAAAGTAAAGTTCAATCAGAACTTTTATTGATAAAAGCTAATGGTAATTATTACTTACAAGTTACAATCCGAGAAGTTTTAAACAGGCAGGTGCGAATAAAGTAGTTTTCAGTGGTTATTTTATTATTTTCACGCTTTTCCGATGGGAAGAAACAAAAGAAACCCTAACTAATTCGTTTTTTTGTTATTGTTCCTCTTCAAAGAAAGCTTATATATGGGCGGCTTCCACCTTGATAGAGGGGCTCTCTTAAATTTGAGGTGACTAAATAATTTATTAGAGGTATTCTAGGAGCTATGTTAAATGTTCATATTACCCTTATTAAAATCTAAACAAAACAAAACCTTTTTAATCTAATACATTTTCATTTCAATTCAAACCCTTTCTTCTCCAACCCCACCGTATATCATCTTTCTCCATTTCAACTTTTTTTCTCTATCGAAATTCCTCGTCGATTCGAAAAATTCTTCGTCGATTAAACTCTAAAGTTCGTGATGAAGAATCATACTAAAGGTGTAGAAGGTAGTACTGATGACAATCAAAATCAAACTTTACAACCTAATCAAGAGATTGAAGAACAAATCGGTGGTGATAATCAAAATCAAACTCCGAAAGCACAACAAATGGTGTATATAAGGATTCAACAAAACCCATGTTATTATAGAACCCTAAAGTGATTGATTTTCTTGTTTGATTGATGGAGTTGTAAAAAAAATAGGTTTCCAGAAACATTTACGGTTGGGTTCGATTGGAAAACCCAACCGTAACTAGTTTCTTTTAAATTTTACGTTTGGGTTATTAAAATACCCAACCGGAAATAAAAAGGAAGGAGATGAAGGTGATATTTTACGGTTGGGTTCGATTCTGAACCCAACTGTAAACAATTTTGCACTCAAAGAAAATTTGTTTTCTTACGGTTGGGTTTGATTCTAATTGCCAACCGTAAATTATTCTGCATATGTCAAATTTTTTGTGTTGAGGATTATTTACGGTTGGGTTCGATTGTCAATTCCCAACCGTAAATTTCTCCTGGTTAGTTCAAATTTTTTGTTGATGATTATTTACGGTTGGGTCGGATCGTAAAGTCTCCTGTGTAGGTTAACTTCTTGTTGTTGATTATTTACGGTTGGGTTCGATATGTGTAACCCAACCGTAAAGAGTTCTGAATTTTCAAATTTTTGATTTATTGCTTGTGTTGAAATGTTTGTAAATTATCTAACTTGTATTGTTTGTATGTTGTAGGAATAAGGATAGAGCAAAACTCAAGAAGAAGAGGGGTAATAATTTAACACCAATTGATCACACTCCAACCCCTCGCCACGGAGTTCATTTAGGGGTAGATAATAGAGGCTTGAGAAAGAACGATAAGAAGAAGAAGACTTTTGAGGTAGGGGGTGATATCTCTACTCAAGAAGTACTACCTCAAGAGGAATATAATGTTTTCCAAGACTTCGAATATCTACCGGTGTTCAGTGGAGGTGCGCTTGAGATTAGAGAACCACCACAAGAGGAACATTGTGATGAAGAAGAGACGGACGGAGAACACTTTGTCACTCAAGGAAAAGGTAAAGAAATTGTTGTTGATTCTACTCAACCTCAAGTGAAGGAAAAAAAGCCAAGGAAGCAGCCATAACCGAAAGGCAAGCATATTCCCAAAGGCAAAGACGTGTTGTTTCCTAAGAAGAAGAATGGAGGACCTTGGGGTGAGGGTCCAGACAGGTCTGCAATATTATTTGGTTATCCGCATTCATGGGCTGCCAAAGTTGCTGAGACTAGGGTATTAATCTAAAAACTTCTCTTGTTTTGTTAAATTTTCGTTTGTTTAACTTCAAGTTAAAAAAGATTGTTTTTATTCTTTGTAGGATCATACACAGGCCGTGAAGAAATTGGTTCGTCAAAGGGCTCAACATTGGCCGTTAGCTGAAGAATATATAACCGTCCAAGTTCTCGTAAATGGTACAGGGTTAGCTCCCGGAATTACCAATTCTATGTTGGAATATGAAAATTTTACCTGCACAGCCTTCAGGGAACGTTATTGTCCTGAAACTGATACGTTTCATCTCCCATTCGGCGAGATGACAATAACGGAAGATGATGTCAAGTCAATTCTTGGCTTAAAAGTTGAAGGAAAAGCCGTGTATGAAGATTTTGACAACAACATGTCTTGGAGTCATCTATGTGTCCTTGTCAAAGATACACTTGGATGGGAGAAGACAGAAGCCGAGTTAGAGTTTAAATTGGCTGCTGGAGATAAACCGGGTGTAGCAACGAAGAAAGGTTTAGGTATGACCAAGAAGATCTTGTTGCGTAGTCTAAGGGAGAAGTTTGGAGAAACCCTCCAATTGGAAAAGGATGGGGTCGTCATAGATGAAACTAGAGTTATGCATACATCCAGGGCGTATCTGCTATATATGCTTGGTACCATCTTCTTCGCTGACAACTCAGGAAATAGGGTCAACGCTCACTTTCTACAGTGGTTGACGTATCTCCAGAAGACGCAGGAGTATTCGTGGGGAACTGCCACCCTCGTTTACCTACTTTCCAACCTTAGAAAAGCTTCGAGGGTTAGAGGTACTGAGATTGTCGGGAATACTGGTCTTCTTCAGGTAATTTATTGTTGGAATTTCAATGTTTAAATTCAATTTTTTTGCGCATTATCTTATATTAATATTTATTATCTTCATAGGCATGTGTCTATGATCACTTTCTAAGTCTGGCTCCTAAGACGGAGTGCAGCGGTGATTTTACTGGACCTACAGGAAAGAAATTCAGATTCACCGGTACTCAGTCAAAGCATAAAGAAGTGCAGATAGCAAAGAAGAGAAGTGAAATTGATGCTTTCACCGTAGAAGATGTGGTGTTTTATCCTTATGTGAATATTTACATAGATGATGATGAAGTACTAGAAGATTTACGTTAATTATCGGACGTGTCAGGCTACAACGGGTCTTTGTACCATCCGTTTGGGTTCGTGATGTGCAACCCTCGTCGAACTCTCCACCAATATGGCTATGTCCAAACCAAGGTAACAATCGAAGCCTTTAAATTGTGTGTGAATGGCTCCATGATCTAAGGCCCAAGCATCGTGCTCAACTACATCCCAACGCCTTCGGTCGCGGTTTGGAACAACCACCATCAACCGGAATACCAAATCCAAATGGAGGAGGTAAATCCGTCTTCGGGCACAAAAGAGGCGGTAGAAGATTACTTGGACTGGTATTGCCATTTTGGTCATCCAAATGTGACTAATATTGATCCAGCATCTATGAGAATACTTCAAAGGGGTCAAGGAAACAACACAGGAGATGGTGTCATTGATGTTTGGAAAAAGGCATATTTCAATTTGGTACGTAAATTACTTATGTTATTAATGTTTTTAAGATTTATTACTAAATACTCAACCAACATTTATTTTCATATGTGAATAGAAAAATAACTTCAAAAAGAAAGCACTTGCATTGGCAGAGTCTATGACTCCATGCCTAAGTAAAGGTGATGTGATGACGTTTGAGCAATTAAAGAACCTGCAAGCCAAAATGAGGAAGCTTCATGAATCAAACGAAGATGAGACGGTGTGAGGCTTAAAGAGGAGTAGAGCCGGTACAAGAGATGCGACTACTAGCCGAAGAGAGCCGCAACCTAGTGATGAAGATACACATGATGAAGCCGAGGATGTGCAAGGTGGTGCTCATACTCCTGGCGGTTGTGTTGGTGCTCGTACTCGTGGCGGTCGTGCTGGTCCTCGTATTCGTTGTAGCATGAGCTAAAAAAGAGTTCGTGGTGGTAATTGAAATACCCCTCATCCTTCTCCCTAACTCTAGTTGATTATAACAATTGCTTCAAACTTATGTGTTTTTTTTGGTGGATTATAACTTCTTGCGACAATATTCATATTTCATTTTAGTTAGAATGTATGAGAAAATTTTTTATCTTAAATTGGTCTAGCTAAATTTCATGTTTTATTTACAAAAATTTCAAGTTGGAAACCAAGCAAAGGAGAAATCAATTCAAAAAACAAAACAAATGATTATTTACGGTTGGATTCGCAAGTCCATACCCAACCGTAAAACTATCAGTATTATAATTCCCAGAGTTACGGTTGGGTTATTGAGTCAAAACCCAACCGTAAAACTGACATTTTATTCATGCCAGACTTACGGTTGGGTTTTCAGCCAAAACTCACCTGTAAATATGGATATCAATTTTACGGTTGGGTTAGAAAGCCCAAACCCAATCGTAAATATTCCTGGATCATTAAAAATTGTATTCTAGTACTTGTGTTGTTTTTGGTTTTTGTTTGTTTGAATGACCTAATTTACCTTCAATCTAGTTAAAATGATTGAATAAGTTTAAAAATTTGATTTTTAAACCCCAATTTGACCTTAAACTCAATGCTCCAAAGGATTTTTTACTGTTGGGTTGGGAAGCCAAAACCTAACTGTAAATATTGGCTGAAATCGGTTGACATATTTACGGTTAGGTATGTAGGACCGTAACCAAACGTATAGACCTCTATGTAAAACTAAAATTGGTATTTACGGTTGGGTTTGTTTGTCAAATCCCAACCACAAATTATCCCGAATAGGAAAACTTTTTTTTGAAGATTAGTTACGGTTGGGTCCTATGCTAAAACCCAACCGTAAAACTGTTACGATTGATTGTTCCATGAATATACAGTTACGGTTAGATTAGGATGAACACCTAACCGTAATTGTTAGTTACGGTTGGGTATGATGCTGAAAACCCAACCGTAAAACTATTACGATTTGGTTTTCCGTCATGAAATTACGGTTACGGTTTGGTTAGGATGAACACCTAACCGTAAATGGCGTTTACGGTTGGGTTCGACATGAAAACCCAACCGTAAAATTCACTGAATCACAAAAAAAACATAATTTTTTACGTAATTTCATCAAATTTGAGCCATAAAAAGACCAAGAGTTTAAGTTAGAGGTATACCTGACTACTCTGGTTGAGTGAATCAAAATCTAGGGTTTTTAAAAAAACCCTAAAAAATTCTTTTTCATTTCTTCTACTATTTCTTCCTACTAAACCAAAAAAAAGAAAATTTTGATTTGATATAATTAAGTATAAGATTATTTTAGATTAATTATTACTAGCCTAATCTATTAACTAAGTAGTTTTACTAATATTAATTAATCAAGGGAAATTTAGCCATTATGAAAATATTATGGATAAGGATTTTTAAAATTCCTACCTAATGTCCCTATTTTGTCTTCACATGAAAACCCATCTATCAACTTTGGCAGATGTAAGCTTTCTTTTTAATAGGGGTATAAGACGGCTACTAGGGTAACTTTTCCCTTCTTTTACACGGTGCTAACTGATTTTGGGAAAATTTAGGTGGGTCCAGGGACCCACCCGCTCCACCAACAACTCTGTCCCTGCCATATCCTCTTCTCTTTTGTACGTCTCCGTCTAACCATAGCTAGTGATGGCAGCGCCGGCAAAGAACTTGAAAAAAACTGGCCACTGCCGTCTATACAGATATACATAGAGATTCTTGGCAAGGTTCTCAAGTAAAAATAAATCTTGGTTGGTGTGATTTTACCCCTTCATCAACAATTCTCGATCCCAAATCAGGATTCTCAACTTAGGATTGTTGTTCATCAACTTTAATTTTGCCCAGTTTTATCAAAGTAATATTATCTGATTTTCTTTCATTATGCACATGTACGGATTTTGGTACTTTGATTAACGAATATATGATCTCTTATATCTAAACCCATTCATCTTCTTTTTTATAATACCTAAACTTTTGATTTTAAGCTCTGATTTTGGGCACTTTTGATTCGATTAAGTCCGAAGATGGGTTGCGATTTGAATGTGTTTTTTGGATTTGTAGTTTTGTAGCTGAAACCTTGATTTGAATGACTTATTTTTGTAGTGCTTTGTATCATCCACGCCCAAAATTAAAAGATGGGGTTTGATTTGAAACATTCAAGAAAAGAAGTTGTTCTTCTTCTCTGTAAATTGAATTGAATAGAAGCATGAACCCTTTTGTTTGAGGATCTTTTTTCCTAATGGTCATCTTAACGGAGTTAAATAGTTAGATTTTGTTTAATTATTACTAAATAGAAGTCATGATTTAACCGAGTCAATGTTTGTCAATATAAATTTCAGGTACTTTTAAGTTGATCAAAAGTTAGATTAAACTCTGATTGGACAAAATTCATATATCAAAATCTAATTAACCCTGGTAGAAAATGAGCTAAATGTGATTTTAAAGGTACTCCATCTTAATGTGCAAGTTTGCAAGATGATCTACACATATTAGTCTACCGGTGTACGTGATCGATAGAGAAGTAATCAAACTAAAAAAAGATTTATCGTTTTTGATCTAATAATGTACAGTCCAGTCTAACCCACCGAGGATTTGTTAGGTGTAATACGATATATCGGCAGATTCGGCACTGCCATCAAGTCAAATCCACATGCAACGTCCTTACAGTTAGAATTAATGGCTAATTTTAAACTCAATAGTCTTTGAGCTCATGAATAGTACTGGTAGATGGCGCTACACTTCTCGAGGCGGCTGCGATAACCACTCCATTAAGGTCCTATATCAGTACTTTGTAAGTTGTCGTAGGGTTCTTAACAAAACCATCCGAGTTAATCATGACCCGATTAGAAGGTTTTCCACGATAACAATAGATTTGTTCCGTGTTAAGCATCGGGTATATTTAATTTCTCATCACAGTTATCTTTAATTTTTAATTTGGTGTACGTCGTGGGTTTTTGTTTTCAGTTAGGTATATACTTTTTTTTCGTAACGTAGTCACGGTTTCTGAGTATGATAGGTTCACGACTTTGGGATAAAAATATTAACGAAATCCAAATTGAATTTGATTTTGGAGTCTATTAATTAGAGTTTAAAACACGGTAAGGTAGGGTTTTCCTTTTTATTGTCTTTTTTTCCTAATTTTTTTAAACCAATAATACGTTACCAAGTGTCCTTACCAAAACTCTCGTTTCACAAAAGCCACAAATTTTTTATTTCGGCCAATAAAAAACGAGAGTTTCCTTACCGTTCAACGTGAGAGCTTTATTTGTCTAGGCCTTTAAGTCTTTAGATGATGATACTAAGTTGTAAGCGGGAAAAAGATATTTGTACATTTTATCAATCGAGAAAGTATATTGTACATTTCATCAATCAAAAAAGTTCATGTTGTATACAACACCACTTACTGTGATGGTAGTTGCCATGATCTTGATACGAACCTCAGTGTATATAATTTGCAATATTTGGTATGAGTGCTGAGAAATAACTTAAAATATTCGATTGTTATTTTTAACAATCGAGAATAGTCCCATATAGGGGTGAGCAATGGGTGGAATCCATGGATTTGGTGCCATCCAAATCCAACCCATCAAAATGACGGGTGTTAGATTTGCATCTGTGTCCAATCCATCACCAGCGGATTTTACATCCATGGATGGGCGGGTGGGCGGATTGGATGCGGGTAAACCCACGAATTTCATGTTTTTTATTGGAAAATTTGTTGGATGGTCCAAAAACCCGGGTACCATTTAACCTTTAGTCCAGCCGATAAAAACAATTAACCGGAGGTCCAAAAACCTTTTAAAACCACAAAATTACCTTTCTACCTATCATAAATCAGTGTGAACTAGCCATGTTCTCCAAAATCAATTCAGTTTCTTTGCGATTTCAAAAACCACATGAAAGCAAACCTAGAAATCAAACCCACAAATCAAAATTGAAATCATTGATGCGAACAAAAACAATCATCAAAATCACGTAAAACTGAATTGTGATTTTTGAAACTGAAAATCGTGAAATTCATCAACAAAAACGAAAATCGAATACCAAAAATTCATCAACAAAAACAGATCTGAAATACCAAAAATTCATCAACGAAATCAAAATCAAAATCATCAACAAAAACATATTTATTTTTATATCATGCTCCTTCACCAAAATTGAAGAAATCATATTAATCCACAATCATCAACAAAAACATATCAAAAACCGTGTTATAGATCCAGTGAAGAATAAGAAAAAAGAAGAAGAAGAATAAGAAGATCTCTATTAGTAGCCAAGAACAATACATATTGATCCTTCAATACGTATTGATATGTACTGAAGGAAAAAGTGTATGATCCCACAATATATATTGATCCAACAAAACATATTGATATATACCGAAAAAAAATATATATGATCCAGTAGTACATATTGATATGTACTAAAGGAAAATAAGTACTTAAGGAGAATGTGTATGATCCCACAATACATATTGATCCAACAATACATATTGATATATACTAGAGGAAAATATGTACTGACGGAAATAGAGTAGATGATCCAACAATACATATTGATCCAACTATATATATTCTGAAGGAAAATGTGTATGATCCCACAATACATATTTTCCTTCGTACATATTGATGTGCACCGAATTAAAATATGTACCAAAGAAAAAAGAGTATAATCTCACAGTACATATTGAAATAAAAAACCTTTAATCATAAAAAAAATGAAAATAACACTAACCTGAAACAGAAAAAAAGAGTAAATCATATTGTTTGAATAGAAAACCTTCATCTTCCGATATTGAATATCAAACCAACATGAAGAAGATTAAAAAAATTAAACAAAATCCAATATTTGATGAATTTGTATCTTCTTCTTCTTCTTCTTCTTCTTTATATTGTCTTTTTCTTCTTGTCCTTCTTCACCATCACTTGATTCTTTTTTTTTCTTGATCGCTTTCATACTTTGTTATTCTTCTTCCCCTTTTTCTACCATCTCTTATTTTCTATAATTAAAACCTAATTTTTAACAAATCAACAATCACGAAAATTAATAAAATCAAAATTTTCATCCCAGTCTCGATCTTTTCTCGTTTTTAGTTAAAAACTATAAATCCAAAAAGAAAATGAAAACTAAGAAGAAGAAAACCATCAACGAAATCGAAGAAGAAAACTTACTCTTTATCTCTTCGTGTGTCTGTATATTATAGAAGGAAGGGCGATTTTGGAATTAAAAGAAAACATGATATACATCACACGTGTAATGAACCAGATATTAAGAAATTTGGTCAAAAAACTTATTTTTGGAATAGCGATTAAACTGAGTTGGGCGGGTGGCGGGTCTTGGATTAAACAGTAATTCCTAGTTTTTTATTAGGAAAAATAAAAATGGTTACCATGTTAAAAAAAAACTAACTTAAACATTAAATTACTGAAATTTAAAGAATATATTAAGTTATTACAACATAACAATGTATTTTTTTTTGTCAATCAACAAATTTCAATTTATTCAAATCAAAATCGTGATTACATGATCGCTTACAAGAATAACAAAAACATCAAAATACAAGATAATCAAAACGCTAATACAAATAAAGATATCAATTACAAGTAAATCGTGAAGAGAAAGAGCCATAAACCGTAAAAATATCCAATTTTTGTATATGTAATAGGGAAGGATGATTGTATTATCCGGAATCAAATCCGACCATTTAATCTGATTTTATTTTTCTTCAATAAGATATGCTCCTAAAAGAAATGAGTAATTTGTCCATAATCTTGTAGACCCAAACGAACCCGGATGCCCTAAATCCATTTGATTGAAAACGAATTCAAAGCAAAATCGTGTTGAACAATTGATGTTCTTGAATCGAGAATAGCAAGCCACAAACCAGCGCTCAAGGTTTGAATAAATCGCTCTCAAAACGAATAGAAAATCGCCCCAAATAGCTAAGAAATATGTCGAACGACATTAAAAAACAATATAAAACTATTTTTATTCAATAAACTAACTACTAAAACTTAAAACTTAAAGAAATCTTGCTCAGTTTTGGTCCATTTTTGGACCAAATTTGAACAACAGACTAACGGAGGCTAGGTTTTTTTCCCCTTAGAAATAAGAGGAAAAGAAGAGGTGAGAGACAGGGTATCCCTAGTGTTTTTTACACAACATAACAATGCTAAAATTATAATAATGCCATCCAAACAACCAAAAGTAAAATTTAAAGAGTATATTCAGTAATGATTGCTTGCCAATTTGAATCATCAGTACAACTAGGTTAGAATAAAAACATTAGAAGTTATATAGTGCCTACAAAATACACATACGTCACTCTGTATTTTATAAATTTTTTATTTACCCTTGAACATAGTCGGTGTGGGTATCTAATGGATTTCTATACTTACACCCGTACCCAACCTATTATTTAGTGTATTTTAAAAATGCATCCATATTCAACCCGTCTATGAACAGGTTGGATGTCCACCCATCAAACTACGGATAAATTGGGTCGGGTTGGTGGGTTTGGATTCATATACTTACCCCTAATCCTATATTATATGCGAAACAAATAGGTTCCAAGATAAGTTAGGCCCGTTTACTTCAACGTGGTATCTGAATCGGTAATTTGTGAGCGTTTAATATAACCACGAGGAAGTTTAGTATTATGCGGTTAATAAACATTGTGCAACTCTAACTTTGGAAGCCCTGTTTCCAAGGTGAGCTGGGACCACGTAGTTCAATACAAACGTATCACAGAAAAGCATTAAATCAAATCTCGTTAACATTAACGACCCATTCGGTCTATAGAAAGTTGGGATATATGTTACACAAATTTCAAAAGGTACTAAAATGGCAACACGCTGAGAGTAAGCACTGTAAAGGGGTGTTTTTCTTGGTTTTGGTTAAGATAGTTACCAATAACAAGTAAATTATAGTACTATGGGGAGAGAACTCTGTAGATTATAGCTAAACTTGGATAGTGGGTGCTAGAAATGTGTCGCACCCACTAGATATAAAGTAGACTATACGAATACTCAGATTTTAGATAATTTTTATCGGGTACTCAATTTTTGTCTTCAATTTATTATTTATTTGACAATTTTTTTTGTTTTTCCCTATTTGTACCTAAAAGAAACAAAATATCAAATCAAAAAATAACTTGACGAGTGATGAATCTCTGTATGGGTTATTTATACGGAAACTGAGATTCCGACACCATACCACCTTTGTCCATAGTACTTTTTTTTTCTTTATTCTTGGCTTGGCTACAATTGTAGTTAAAAAAATAGATGACCATAGTGCTTTCTCTAATAAAACATATGTCAAAATCCAACAAGAGCAAATTTAAATGGGGAATTGTCCACCTCAAATTTACAAAAATACTTTTAGGCTTGTAAAGTTCAGTTTTTTACACAATTGACTTGCCTTAGATTTAAAATCTAAATTACTGCAATAGATCTGGACTGTATAAGCTTTTACACCAATTTTATAATTTGTGTTGAAAAATACTAGTAATAGTTTTGGATTGTACAAAAATGGCTATGAAAATGGGAAAAACGTTCAAAAATTTTGAGCTGCATTCAACTGCCATTTTGTATAATGGTGTTAATTATATTTCTGTATATATTAGTCCCTCTAGCCAAAAAAATCATGGCTGTATCACTGAAATCCAACATGTCGGAAACCACGTTGCAATAATAAGAGTTGTCTTTATACTTTCTATGTGACTCAAAGTCGGCAAATGTTAACTTGTGACCAGTGTAGTGTACCTCAGCTTCCTGGGAGATCCAAGGTCTTTATTTTTCCCGAGGAAACAAATGCAATCTTAGGAATATAGATTCAGGTAAAAATATTATTTCGTCATGACCTGAGTTTTATTTCCGAGATACAATCAAGGGTGCATCCGTGCATATGCATTTCAGAAGAAAAAAAAGCCAAATATAGTTTTTTTTCTTATTGTTTTCTTTTTAATTTGGAAACCACTGAGTTATCGATCAGTTAATAGCGACAACTTTCTCGCTCCAAAACTTGTTAGTTTTGTTCAATAGGTAAAAACGGAGTGGATGTTTATTGCACATCAATAAAGGCTAATTTTTTCATGCTTCCGTTGTAAGGTATGTTGCACATTACGTGTTATACTTTTTCATCTGAACATCCAAATAAAATTTTTGTTCTAATCAAGAATATAAACACACAAATTTATAAGAAATGACTGGATTTTATCTAGAGATATATTGCCTCCGTTTTAAGAAAAAAGTTACTATCACTTTTTTAAATTAATCTATTTTTAGGTTAAAATAAAAAAAATGATAATAATATTTTTTTAGGGATATAAAAAGTGTCTGGGATGTGTTCTTGGGGTAAAAGGAAAGGTTATGATCTGTCCATGAAATGTATAAAGATTGGTCGGGATTAAATGAATTTAAGAACGGTTAGGATACCCTGTTGAGTTTCATCTTCCTCTTTGCTTTCTCCCAGGCGTGTATCTCATTAATTCATTTACATTCATTAACTTTTCATTCTAAGCTCTTTCTCTCATTCCAAACAACAAAAGCTACAGACCCTATAGATCTACCGAAACCCATCAAAGAACAAAAATTATCGATCTTGATTCTTTATCCGTGATCTGAGAAGAACAAAGATAAGACCTAGCATCTTCAATGGGTCGGGTGGTGATGTGAATGATGTTGATATTGTTGGAGGTGATACTGGTGCCGTACCCTATGTCTTATTTTAGTCTCATTTATTACAGATTTTTGAATTGGGATTCTGGATTCATATCATTCTCAGGGATTGGGAAATGGAAATGGATCATGTGTAGGGTATCAAAGGATTAGATTTGAGAACTGAATCACTTGACTAAGAATTAGATTAGAAAAAATGTATGGTCATACACTTTTTGTTCTTTCAAAGATGGCAAATGATTTAACAACTTGAATCTTCAATATTTAGTTAGGTTGGTTTCTTTTTTGTGATTTTGAACTCATCTGACTTCTGAGTTTCTCTTTCAAGCCACTGATGCTTCTCTTAATGATGTTCACTGGAAGATCTATATTTCTATCTCTCCAAATGACAGCTATTGCATTGCAATAGTTCTTCGTTGCTGGAGTCGTATGAGATAGAATTAGTCGGGATGAATAATAATGGTCTTCTTGCTACACTCATGGGAGCAGGCTTCAAAGGTAATTACATTAACCCAGGCTGCATTTTACCCTCACCGGGGTATACCATATAAGAACTAACTGTCTGTATCTTTATTGTACCAAAAAATCATAATACAGTATATCTTAACATGTATGTTTCTTTTGCTTTGTATACCTGACATCTGCTAACATCTCTAACTTTGACCGAATGGGTTTTCTTTTACAGCAACTAACTTGATAGATGGCATAGATGTAGCTGCTATTGAAGCTAAAATTGCTCAATACAATGAAGAAAATGCTGAACAGATAACTCTTCTCAATCCCGCAAGGTATTTCAAATAGCCACTCTTATATCTCATTTTATCGTCCAGTTTCATTTAAAGCTTTGCGTTCTTCTTTTCATTTGTATTGGTCATTCTAGAAGATGTTTTAGCAAACACATCTTGAATTACTGCACTAAGTTTTCTCCTCTCACCCTGAAAACATTCTAGCATGAGCTATATTGTCATCTGGATATTTAGGAATCTAGACTAATTTACATTGCATCTCATCTTGATGAAGCCTCTGCGTGTTTTGGCGCCACAAACACAAGACATACTCTAAATAAATATGCAACCATTAGTTGCTGTTTAACAAGCTTTCTCTGGTCTTATTTTAAATCTCATTTAGGCTGAGGAGGTAGCAGCAGCTATACAAGCAAGAAAACGAGGAGTTGTCATGCAGAGTGATGAAAATGATGGGGTAAGTTATTAATGATAATCGTAGTAGTATTAAATATGTGCACACAATTTTGTTTTTCCCTACTTCTATTTTGTTTTATAAATGTTAAAATTTATTGAATCTCCTCCCATTATTTTGTTACATTCCACTATGATGTAGAACATTTAGCTGACAAAACACCTCTTTTCGACTGCGACAAATAGCATATATCTTGGTAGCATTGTTGTAGAAACTAATGTTTAGTTACAGTTGAGTAACTAAATCTATTGAGCTGTGACAGGTATATTTCATACTCAAGTTATTGGTATTCAGTACTATTGAGCTGCGACAGGTATATTTCATAATCAAGTTATTGGTATTCAGTATCACGACGAATAGGCTCATTCATGTCCAAGAAATTCTGACTTCTCTTTACCTCTTCAATAAAAATGTGCACGTTGCTTATTGAAGCTTCCCTGTCTTTTAGTATTAGGTCGAATTACTCGGGTTGTAATAATGATGCAGTTCTCTGTTTAGGAACTAATTTCTCTTATCTTTTTCGAATATTAAATTTGAGTTTGGGTTTTGTAGAAGTGAATTGACCAAAACTAACATGAGTCTATATACGTTGATTGTCTCCAAATAGTACAAGGGTATAGAGATGGGCTTTTTTTGCATCTGCTGAGTCGTGTCTGCCTTTTTCATTTTTGTGTTGTTATTATTCAGTTCCGAAGAAGGCAGAGCTTGCTGGTAGAAATAAGGTAACTTATCTTGATCACACTTTTCCATTCCCGTTTTGGCATATCAAGTTCTCTCCGTCAATCTTTAATATCTCAAATTCTTTATCAAATTTCAGATGAAACCTGTTTTTACTTCCAAGAGGCAAAGTGTGAACACGAAGGAGGCTATAGTTCGTCCACGAGTTATACAGGCAAGTTTTAACCTCCTAAGTAGCGAACACTGAACTTTATGTTCTTTATATTAATCAATGCATATGGTTCACACAATTCAACCTGGATATACCAGACTGGTGATATTCTGTGAACTGCCAAAATTTCTTGCGCAATGTTCTATTTTTGAATTTGTCCAACTTATTTTGTTTTTTTTCTTTTTCAGTCAAATTGCAACTGCTAATGGGCCTTGCGGTAACAACAGATATTATCTCTTTAAGTTAGAGAAGGCCTTGGCTGATATTGGTAAAGAGTTTTTCTTCTTTTTTCTATTCATCATTTTATACAAATTCACGACATCAACTTGGATTGAACTTTGACTTTGTGTTTTTACGTTTTATTTATGCAGTTGTATGCCCTAAGTAACTCAGTTTGTTATAATTAACGTCACATTATATATGTTCTTATCCGTTGTTTTTTTGTTTGCTTGGGTTTATTTGCTTTGCACCTGCGTAACATAATATTTTGCATAGAGCACACTTCAATGTTATGCTTAGTATGTCACACATATTACTTATACATATAGGTTCCTTTTTTATGCTTTATATTCATTGTTTTCTCTAATTAGATACAATAGAAATGGTGGATCAAGGAGGCGGCAGTAACCAGTATATATGTTTGTCGTCTTCAGCTGCATCTCAGAATTATATGGAGGTAGTGTGATAACTTTTTTTTTCTTTACTTATTAGTTAAATTTGAAGGTTAAGATGATGGAATTGATAAGAATTAACTGTTGGATTTTGTTGGTAAGAGGTTTAAAAAGATATCTCAAACGCCCACCACCAAGAAATAAAAAATTATTGAAAACCAAATTGAAATAAAATCTTTACTTCAAAACAGATCATATAAAAACAAAATAAAAACCCATATTCAGAGAATGTGTATTCAAAAGAGAAGAATGATAAAAATTGAGCTAGATAGAGATTGAAAAGAGACAGGATGGCACCTCCTAATTTGAAGAATTTTTTTTAGGGTAGGTTGTTATAACCTGAATAATCTAGCCAATCTCCTCATTCTGATTGAAGCGCATCTTAGTTGGATCGTGTATTTCTGATGGTTTGTCATTAGCCACGCCGTTTATTTTGTGTCGCAAGAACATTATAAGCAATCCATCAACATAAGCATATGATTTTTACTCATGAAATGAACATAAGACCTTTATCAACTGCATTGATCCTGCTTACTGCTTTCTAATTTGCATGGTTGCTTGCAGTTGTCATTCACATTTGTTTACCGTATTGATCAAAGCGCAATGGACTGGAATTGGTTTTCTTATCTTAGTGTTTTCCCCCAGCTCATTATATTGCATTCTTAATTTTTTTTTCTCTTCATTCAGAATGTGTGTGGACTGGCATTTAGCTGGAACCCTTTGCATGTGGACTGACTGCACAACATGCTTTGATGGTTGTGCCAGTACCGTAGGAGTGTGGTTGCTTGGCAGGTGCTGGGGAAGCAGGATTAACATTATTATTTATAATGGGTTTCATTGTTTTAGGGCTATTTACGGTGATTGGCGTATTCTATAGTATTTCTCTTATGTATTAGTGTTTTTCTTACGTAGAAACCTTTATTTTTCTTACGTATATAGAATACATTGAAATAAGTTCAAACAGTCGGAATTATCCTCCGAAAAAAAAACCCTACATAAACTATCCTACTTTTACACGCAAAATTACTTGGGCTCCATTGTTTAGCAAAATTTTATTATACATAACCGTTGGAATATACATAGAAAAATAAAGGTATCCTATAAGCGCAATATTTGACTCTGAGGAGTGGTGCCAAATCCACAGAGATTATC
Organism: Papaver californicum; assembly: GCA_023531435.1. Lineage (NCBI taxonomy): Eukaryota > Viridiplantae > Streptophyta > Magnoliopsida > Ranunculales > Papaveraceae > Papaver > Papaver californicum. The sequence continues at coordinate 129,212 of JAJJMC010011250.1, read as the reverse complement.
TAACCAGTTATCATGTCTATAAGTGTGTTTGTCTTTCAGCTGCACAATTTGGATAAGAAAAACAAGTGAGTATAGAAAGAGGCATTAGAGCAACTGCAACGGGCGAGTAGAGTAAAGAGAGAAGAGAAAATTTTCTCTTTACTCGCCAGTTTGCAGTCGCAACGGGAGAGCATATTTGTGTTTTACTCCATATTTGCTACAGTATCGGAGTGAATTCTCTCCGAATTCTAAGTATACTCGCACGGCCATGTGAGATAGCGTATGCCGAATACGTTCAGCTAGAGAAGCGTATTTATATCAGAAGTATCCCTAGAGAAGCGTCTGGTATTACGCTCAGCTAAGTATACGCCTCATAATACGGTTAGCTGCAACAACGCCCCTTGAATATACGAAACATTACAGTAGCGCTTCACTACACGGTGTTCTGGTTCGACGCTTCACATTTCCGCGCTTCTATAGAATGCCGTCCAAAACATACGGTGTGATAGAAGAACTCCTATCCATGTATATTCTTCCTGGAAACCGTATGGGATGTATACGTTTATTTAGGGAGCCGTCTGATTCATACGGTCTTACTAGAAACCGCAATACAACCATACGGTCTCTTAGGAAGCCGCCTTGTATCTATACGGTCTCCTAACTGACCGCCTGAGTTCATATTTATTACCGTTGTGGAGCAGGCGGTTCAGACGGTCCCTTAGGAAACCGTATGGATTCCATACGGTCCCTTAGTGAATTAACCACTATCCTTAATCTTATAAATAACTCTGATTTTTCCTCTTAAGCACAAAATGTTAAAGATTATCTTAACATTTCGAAATAAGATCACAGTTTCATCAATTTCATAAATGGGTTTCGAACGGCGGCAATCACAGTTTCATCAATTTCATCCTTAATCTTAATCGTCTTCTTCTTTGATTGCCGCCGTTCTTATGTAAATTTAGTAGAGAAGAAAATGCGCATTGTGCATAGCCGTCCCAAACATAACTATAAATAGTGAAACCCTACCAGACGGTCAATTACCAAGCCGCCCCCGTGTCGCACGGTTCCTTAGTGAGCCGCTCCATGGAGAATCGGACTCCTAACTGGCCGTGATTCCATACGGTCACTTAGGTGCACTGCCAAGTTGTATACGCTCGCTTAGAGCAACTGCCAAAACATTAAAACGGTCAATTGGGTGGCCATTTCATAGATAAGCGTCTTTCATCGACAGCGTATCTCGTGATACGGCCATCCAACTAGATGCAACAATTATTACGACCTTCTATGAAGCCGTCTCTCGTAATACGGCCACCCAACTAGACGCTCAATCATACGTATTGTTAACTGAGCGCATTATGTTTAGCGCTCATTCGGATGAGCGTATAGTTCCGCGCTCATTCGGGTGAACGACAATACAACATACGTTAGGATAGTTAACCGTCCGTGTTATATTCGGCCCACTAAGAGAACACCCTGTATCATACGGCTACCTAGAAAAGCGTGCGAGTAAAATTTGCTCCCATACGGCTGTGATTTTTAAGCTAAAGACCAAACAAAATTTGGTTTTTGTCGATAGGGTAGTCGCACCGTTACAGTTGCCCGTAGAGTTGTATGGAATTTTTAGGTGGAGAAATTCTGTTAACAAACACCTTACTGAAGACATATAGTAGATCTTCAACGGCTTAACATTCGAATCTTTAGTCCGGATAAGTTGAGACGAAAAAAAGAGTACTACATGAACTATCGTACTTTAATAAGCAAAATGACTTGGCCTCCATTGTTTGGCAAAATTGAATTATACATAACTGTTAGAATATACATCTTGACAAATATTTATACCCGTGCCGTTACTATTGAGATTTTTTTTGGGGATATATAAAGAGGGGTTGTAATGGGTTTTGAGGGGAAAAATGAGGGCTTGGATCTTTTCATGAGATGTAAAGAGTGGTCATGATTTATTTGGACAATTTAGGCTAGATAAACCGTTTGTTGTAAACTAAATACCCTTTTGTATTTTTTTTCCTTTTTCGTCTTTTCCTTCACCATTTTGTTGTAAATTTGGACTAACTTGAGGGCAAAAACAGAGTTCTGTTTCTCCTTCCTATCTCCTATTTTTTCTTCGTCCCCGAATCAACCACCACAAATTATTCTAACGATGTCGATTGAAATCTCGGTTTTAGTTTTTTCAGATTTCTATTTTTTCAACCCAAATCTTAGGAGTTCAATTAAAATCTCGGTTTCAATTGTTCAATCCCTAACTTTTTATCAGCTATATTCAAAAGTAATTCGTTGTTGAGATCTTTCTATTGGTAAGTAAGTTGTGACAATATCAAACACCTTTTTATTTGGTTTCAATAGGCTAAAAACGAGTTTGAGCCAAGTATTTGAGAATTGAGATTATTATTTGGAATTAAGCTTTTCGATTCAAAGTTTTGAATGTTAATTGTTAAATCTTAGCAAAATAATTTTACAAAAACGTATAAAGTTTCTATTGATAACTGTGGTGGTGAATTGTTTGTTTTTCCCACGATGGATGTCACTGTTAATATTCAGACAAAACTGAGGGATGAGGAATCGGAACTATGCAGCAGAAAGTGGAAAACGTATCAAATCACCATTTTCACGCAGGGATGAGGAATCGGAACTATGCAGCAGAAAGTGGAAAACGTATCAAATAACCATTTTCACGCTATGGATTTGACCCTGCAGTGAAGGTTTGTCCTTTAAGAATTTGAAATTTTTGCTTGTGATGTTTTTACTTCTTTTTTTTTTTTGCTTAGCAAATAATGCGACGGTTATATAGATTGGGAGTTTTAGTGTTTTTTTTTAAGATAGGTTTTGAGAGAGGGTTATTAGGCTATAAAGATGATTCAGGTGAAAGTGCTACATTATTCTCACTGTGGATCATCATGAATGATAGTCTTCTGGCATGGTCAGTCTCTATGTGTGTTAGATGTCATGGAGTAAACACTATTGTGCACGCGATCAAGGTAATGGTGTAGTTAGCGGTAATATAACAATTTTACATGAGTTTTAGCTGATTTGGCTTGGTTTGGTCACATACGCAAAAAGCAAAATCAAATGCACGCCATGCACACCAGACCCTGATTACTATTGGGTTGACAACCCCTCTGGTGTATGCAAATCCAGTTGGGGATAACGGTAGAATACTTTCTATCGTTTATGTTACTGTTTTCATTTTTATTTTTATTTTGATCGACATGGAGATGGAGACTACAGTACTGTTGATAGTTGAAAACAACTAAACAAGTCCTTAGTCAATTAGATTATTCTGATCAGTAAGAAAATCAACCAGACATAAAGAATCTCTTTGTCGTCACCACATAACAGTCCCATGCATCTTGAAGTGGCGTATCCACTATAACCTATAATAATTAAAGAAAAAAATTCATGCATAATCATCACCCTAATTGATCTTATTATTGCTAGGGCCACAACGATGTAAAAACACACAAAGCTTGAGAGGGACATGAATTCATTATGGGTGACATTTAAAAGTAAAGGCTAATGCATGTATGTATGGACCAATATGGCAGTTTGTGATTTGACCTCATCTATGCAGATAAATTTTGTGGTACTGTTACGCGTAAATGAATGTCAACCACTAAATCATGATATGCATAATTGTTTGGTAAAACCTATCAAAAGGATAAATCCAGTTAAGACTGTACTTTAAAAAACACATGACTATAGCGAAGAAAACATCTGACTCACCTATGAGTAGAAAATATGAGCAAAAAAAACCACCATCACAAACTGCACCGATGCATAGATCCAGATATACTTCCTCTCCACTGGATGCGACAATTACACAACACAAACAATTAGCAAATTTAATCTAAACTGTATTGATAAGAATTATCTATATATAGAAAACAATTACAGACGATTAAATTTTTAAAGGGTCAGTAACTGATTTGTCTTTTAATGATAATTTTATGGTCAATAATTTTAACAGTGAAGAGACCACCTGAAGTATCACCAGCAGAAGGCGCTGGCTTACCTATTGCAGATCTAACGACACTTCAGGCGCTAACTGATTCTGCTAGGATCAAGCTCGATGGTACCGCAAACCCTACAAACATTCCTATAACTGGTACCTCAGGTGGAATAGGCCACTATGAGCTTTAGCTGGAAAAACTTGGAAATGCTCACGTCACAGTTACTTGTGGAGCGCGTAATGCAGACTTCTTGAAGAGCTTATGGGAAGATGAAGGTTTCTGACTATAAAACTGCAGAAGGGGCTGCTCTTAAGAGCCCATCAGGCAAGAAATATGACTATGTCATCCACCGTACAACTGGTATTCCATTTTCTACGTTCAAACCTAATATAGGTGAGAACGGAAAAGTGATAGACACCACTACCGGACCTAGAACAATATTGAACTTTATATTTCAGAAGTTGACTTTCTCAAAAAAGCATATTGTACTAATGATTGCAATGCAAATGAGTGAAAATTTAAAATATCTGATTGGTTGTTGAAAGAAGGAAAGCTCAAGATAATATTTAATTCGAAACATCCACTGAACAAGGCTGAAGATGCATGGGAAAAGAGCATTGATGGTCATGCTATCGGAAAGATAATAATAGAGCACTAAGACACTGGTCAATATTCTTTACATTCATCTGTTCAAATTAGCTTCTAAAATAGTTTATGATTTTACTCCTGTTTTGTAAAATGAGCATCATAGATACATATAGAAATCATTATACACAATAATCCATGAGTTGCATTGTACACGAATGCGGGGTTTTTCCCCGCTACACTCTATTTATAAATAAACAAGGTTTGCTTTCTATAGGCTCTGCATGGATTGTTTTGATGTGTTTATGGTGCAACAACTATCTCTAAACATTAAGAACTAATTATGTATTCCAGGCTATAAGATAAGGTAACTAATGAAATCAAATCAAGACCCTGCCCTTACTGGGAAATAAGCGCAGGTTCTACTAATGGCGTCACACATAAAACAACTACGTTAACCATTGAAGCAATTATACGATTGGTTTGATATTTTATGATAGAAATAAAGAACCTAGCCTCAAATAGGATCACCTTCAACCTGGAAAGGATTAGATTTAAGGAAATACAAATAGAAAACTAAAAATCATGGATTTCATAGAATGAGTTTAAAACCATTGATTTCAATTAACCATTTTTTCATATCTACAACAAAGTTAGTGATGAAGCTATCATGTTTATCCTTATTAAGAAGAAAATCTATACATTTCCTATGATTAACACTAATTGACTTCCCTGGCTATTCATTCACATCCACAGTTACTGTCTTAACAGCTTTACACAAACTTTCTTTGTATTTGGATCCAATATTTTAGGTTGATTTTTTTGGGGGGTTTCTGAAATCTGGGGATTGTAATAATCAGTTTTGTTATTGATTCCAATAATTTTTTTATAAAAGTTTGGATTTTTAGTTTTTTTTTTATTTGGTTATTGTGATGAGTAAGGTAACAGTAGGAGTTATAGTAATATGTGCATCAGCAATATGTGCTGCGGCAACATTAATTGTAAGACATAGGATGAAAATTTCAGGGAGATGGACTAAAGCTATGTCTATATTAAAAGAATTTGAAGAAAAGTGTGCTACACCAATTGGGAAACTTAGGAAAGTTGTTGATGCTATGATTGTTGAGATGCATGCTGGTCTTGCTTCCGAAAGTGGTAGTAAGCTTAAGATGTTTATTAGCTATGTTGATAATCTCCCTACTGGGTATACATGTCTCAAACTCTCTATATTTTTTTCTGATTTTTTCCTGATTTTTTTGTTAAGTTTTTGTCTCTTTAATTGATTATTGGATTGGATCATAATAGGACAAACCCACATGATAAAATTTTTGGTTTGGGATGTAGCTTAAAAGAGATTATAACTTATTGAATGTGTGTTCTATATATTAATGTAGTGATGAACATGGACTATTTTATGATTTGGATCTCAGCGGTACAAACTTTCGTAAGTTGCGTGTATAATTGGAGGGTAGGGATGGCGTGTAGACAGCCAAACAAGAATTTACTGAAGTCTCAATTCCTCCTGAATTGATGACTGCCACTTCAAGTGTATGTGTAATTTTGATTTTAATATTTTGATCTTTTGTGTCGAATTTGGTAACGTTGTTGTAGCTTCTTCTTGCTGATGTTTTTTTTTTTTTTGGTTTAATATTTCAGGAACTATTTGATTTCATTGTTAAAGAACTAGCTAAATTTATAGCTACAGAAAGAGAAGGTTTTTTCCTCCCTCTTGGTAGTCAGAGGGAATTGGGTTTTACTTTTTCATTCCCTGTGAAGAAGTTATCTATTGCATCTAGAACTTTTATTAGGTGGACAAAGAGCTTTTCCATTGAAGTTTGTGGCTTCTCTTTTCTCTTCCGGTAATGAAAATTATTACTACAATTCATACTTTGTTTATCTCCTTTAGTGGACTTCAAATCTTTGGTGTTGGTATTTTGTTTTGAAAATTACTACTGCAGGATGTACTTTGCTTTTCTCTTTTATACTTCTTGCATATTTTACTTTTGCGTTGTATATTATGGAAAGTTCATATGCATCCTTGATGAAAATGCAGGGTTCCTATACATTATTTGAAACACATGGATTTGATCTTAAACATAATAATAAATATATATGGATTTGATCTTAAACATAATTTGAAACATATATGGATTTGAGACTGATGTTCTGTTCCTTTAATGTTCGTGCTCCCAAGGTGCATTCCTTTGGTTCAATTCGACTGGATATATACTGTGAATATACAACATTCTGAATTCTGAGTGAGACTGGAAGAAGCACCAGTAAAGAAGATATTATGGTAGAAGCACTACGGAATCATGAGCAAGATGTTCCTTCAATTGTCTGTATCACAACCTTGATGTTTGTCGTGCAGTGTGGTTTATTAAAACATAATAGATAAAGCATGTCATTATATCCATTTGTTGTTATTTTTACATCATAAACTTAGATATTGTTGGAATAAATGTAATATAACACTTTCAGAGGTTATATGTTGTAGTTAGTTATACATAGTAAGGTTAGATTCTGCAGTGTCACATGGGTATGTATTGGAGCACTATAGATGTCCACTCTGCCACAGTGAAGAGGTACCAAAATCACTTGGGAACAATGACAGTTGAAGTGTAATTACTGTTATGAGTTTATTTTACATAATCATGATACTTGCAGGTTAATATAGCTTAAATTCAGCATGGTACTTGAACCAAAACCATATATTATGTTACATAGATCTGTTGATCAACAACTACAATATCAACAAGCACTTCAACAACTTGGAATGATATAACACGATGCTTGGAGGTTGCAAAGAGGGTTTCCAAAGAGATCACTTTTGATTCTTCGTACTTGGCTATTTGAATACTTTTTGGTCCCACGGGTAGGCCTTTTTTATTTGATCAGTTTTTATTCGCTCAATTTTAAGCCTTCTTTATACGGAATTTTCCAATGTTCGAGTTGCAGATATCCTAAGGACTCGAACAAGGACATACTTTCTAAGCAGACATGGCTTAATAAGATCCAGGTAATCATTAAATTCATTTTCCTAAATTTGGATGTAATTACAGTATCAGACATCATTAAAGAGTCAGAGAACTAAACTGTGTTGCCTCTTCTTCCTCAAATGAAGTCATGTGGCACAGCCAAGAACTTCATAATCTCCGGTGACTATTTAAAAAGGGATGTTCTCCATTTCTGTCCAATCATCTTCAAACCAGCAAAATCAAGTGTTTTCTTAGTTCTGATAGAGTGTAGCTGTTACGGGCTCTTAATCTGCAATGGAGAAACTTGAGGCAAAGTATAAGATGGATAAGCTCTTAGAATACATCACAAACTTAAATGCGCTTGCAAAGGAGGTAAATAAAACAATGAACTTGATCATCTTATTTTTCTTGCATTACATGTTGCAATTTGTGAGCCAAGTTAAAGAATATTGGTTCTTGATTTTCAGGGGAAACTTGATCCAGCTACAGGAAGGAAGGACGAGATAGAAAGAGTAATGCAGATTCTTTGCCAATTTACTATTATTTGGTTCCATGATCTATTTTTAGAAAATGTTTTACCTACAAAAAAAAATAAAGTAGAAGCTATTTTCCTCTATTAACATATGAATAAAGTTGAAATTCAAGAAGTGCTGCTCGATTGTAACGGGATTATCTTTGTACAATATGTAGGTGAAAAAGTTATCATCGGCCATCCACAAGGGAGGGGAGTCGTGGAGCAGCAACGAAGAGAATTTCCTGATGTTCCTGATGTTGTAACCTCAGACTTACCTGATGAGCCTACATTAGAGAAGGTAGCATCATATTATTATTTTAACCTAACTGAGTTTGTAAATGAGCCTTGTTTTTACCTAGAATTTCTAAAATTTTGCGGTAAAGGATTCCCAACTAGATAGTGTGGCAGTTATGTTTGTAAGAACTGAGAGTGAGTTGAGATGGTACTACTGTAATAGATTTTACCCTGGAGAAGGACGGAAAAAAGAGTTTTTGCGGACGACTTTTTGAATTCCTTGATAACAAAAAATTTAACAGCCATCACTGACCAGATATTTCTTAGTTAAATATTTGAACAACGATTTTTTGTATTTGTTTCTAGCAAGTTGCATTATTACTTGCTATTAAATTCAGACTAAACGAGGGTTGAGTCAATTGGTATTAAACATTTAGTATTACTAATCTGGAATATGGGAGTATGTTTTGCTAGGTATTATAAAAATTTGTTTGAATTAAACTGGGTGTCAGTCTAATTTCGTTATTTTTTAAGGGTATGTCAATGTAAACTTGAAACGAAAAAGATATTTTGAGTATACATTATCTGTAAACCATATGGAAATCAAATATATGACTGTGCCGTTACGGCACAGGTTAAACCCTAATCAAGAATATAAAGTATAACGTAGTTATAAAGAGCGTCTGGGATTTCGTTTGAGGAAAAATAAAGAGCGGTTGGGATGGGTTTTTAGGGGGTATAAAGGGTGGTCAGGATTGTAGGATCCGTTTTTAGATGCTGATAAAAAGCGGCTGGGATGGATTCTTAGGGGGATATAAAGGGGGGAGGGGTAAAGGTGGGCTAGGATCTGTCCAGGGATGTGTAAGAGTGCTTAGAATATGTTTTCAGAAGGGGATATATAAAAGAAACGCATAAATAGTCACAACCGTTTCATTTTCTTAATCGACTTTTGTTTTTCTCTCTAAAACCTAACCTAGAGGAGCTCACACTCTATTTCAGAGTGATTCCGTCATATTATGGATTTAAGTTGTTAACATAGAGATATCCTCTCAGGAAGTAGATGGGTGTTAATGATTATGGGAATCAAAGAATGAATAAGATGAATCAGAACCAAATTATCAACTATATCTACAACTCTACTTACATGTTGTGATTACTAAATCTCTACCGTACACACGTCCAGATTTAAAATAAAATCATCAGATTGTGATAGCTCGAGAAGGACCAGATCAAGACCTAAAGGTCCTTTTTCATATCTCAAAGAAAAATCGACGATTCAAATAAGTTCAACTGACAGTCAAAACAATAGGACAGATGGCGCAAGACTAACAGATGTCAAAGACCTGAAATTTTTACTGCATGAAAGACATGTATCGATCATGCAGACTGCGGGACAGGAGAAATCAAAGTATAATATATTTTTCCCGTAGATTACATAATACATTTGTTGTGTGAAGAGCACGTGTCAACCATACAGAGTGCGGGGCAATCATGATACAGATGGATTCAAAGCATGACACATCTTTCCCGCATACCACGTGCCAAACATGCAACAACTCAGAAAAAATTATACGATCCACAACTCTATATGATCGGACCATAATTACGGGAATAATTATATGGAAGAATCTAATTAGTCAAGCCAAGAAGAAGGACCGCAAGGGGGGGTGCAATCCGCCGAACATATGATCAGATAAATAAAAAAAGACCTGCATCGTGTCCTGCGAAGGATGCAAAAAATGTACGGGACAAAAACTTAAGAGTATTAAAATAAGATCAAATAGATAGAGGAATAAGATTTGGTGGGACCCTTATAAAACACTATAAATACTGGACTCTAAAACTGAAGAAGGGGTCGGGAAAATATTAGAAAGAGAAGATTGACTAAGAGAACAGAAGAGTAACCAGACTAAGAAAAATTTACAATTAGGTGAGGCTCAATATATTGTTTGATCATCATATGTAATCATTCAAAACTTTAATAAACAATCTTTTTTACACAAATCTTTTTGTTAATGATTCAATCATGTTTATAATATCTTTTAAATAATTGATTCATTTCATTATGCTACCGTATTTTCGGTAATCACAATTTGGCGCTAGAAACAGAGAAGTAGTAAAGAATTTATTCTACCTGATTTCAATTATATATTTTTCTTTTCTTTTCAATGGTAATTTCAAAAGTTCTACAAATGAACTTATAATCATAAAACTTTCATAAGGATTAGATTATCTCTGCAGCAATAGAAGTTTTGTTTTCTTTTTTCATCTATAAAAATCTCTGCAATTTTGAATCTTAAGATTGCTAGATATTTATGTTTCATCCGAATTTTCTAAGTTATTCAAACTACTTATCTAATTTTTTTGATCAAATATTGATTTGAATCATATTCAATTTCGAAATTATACTTTGATTTCAAGCAAATTTACATTAATTTTTAAATCCTTTATATCAAATCATTATTTCAGATTCAATTTTGCATCAATCATATCATCTCATATAAATATGACATATATGGTGACTCCTAAATTGTTACTCTGATTTGATTAGGATAAAACAGAAATGGAAAAATCAGAAGAGATAATCAACAACAATCAAAATATATGTACAACATTTCCTACAACATCAAGAATAATAACTCGAAGTCAGACAGAGAAGATTAAGTCAACGGTTAAAATGGTAAACAAAAGATCCAATAAAGAAATTGAGCAAAACAAGATTCATAAAATTGAAGAAATAAAGGAAACAACAAATAATACGGTTCATGAGCAAGTACAGCTTGATAAGTCAAAATCTTTTCTTGCAGCTAGCACCATAAGAAATATTGTGAATCAAGCAGCAGACGGTGCGATGAACATTATTGATTTCCAAGAAGTAGTAGAAGAATCACGAGGTCCACGATAACCTCAAACCCTGCACGGAATGCCCCACAATAGAAATAAAGATATTGAAGTTGCGGTTGTTATCCTACTACAAAAAAAAATAATTGCGAAATAATGACTAATTCCAAGAAACAAACAGAGTGAACAAATCACACAGACCATTGGATAAAGTAGTGGAATCCAATAGCCCCAAAGATCAACCAAATAATAACAACAAAGCTACGGGACATCAATAAGTAGGAACATTTCAAAATAGAACAGATCCTTTCATTCAACTATTTTCTGAGTTAGATGAAATGCGCAAGAGTCAACAAATTCATGCGGAAATAATTATGCTTCTGGCAAAAGAGAACCAAATCCTCAGGGACAAAATCAAGCATAATACAAAGGTACCAATTCCACAATCCTACAGACAAGATGAAAATTTCAAAGGTCCCGCATAAAGCAAATTTAGAGTTAACAGTGACCAAAGAATAATGGTAGTTGAACCAATAGATGAAGCATATGAACAATTACATCAGGATAAACAAGATAAATTTCATGCACAAGAAAAATCGGACTATTATGATTGTGAACCAAGAAAACCTCAAGATACAAAATGAAGTAAATGTCTAGAAGATTAAAAGCAATGGGAGAAGAAATAAAGTCATTAAAGACCAAACAAGGAGGTGGACGTTTGGATGAAGTATTAAAATAAGCAGTACAACACCACTTGCCCCGTATCTTACATTCGCAATCATCCCAACAAAGTGTAGTCTGCCCAACTTTGAATCGTATGACTGGACTAAAGACCCTGCAACTCATTTGAAATATTACAATCATAATATGGCCCGTTGGGAGCAAGATGATGTCGTCATATACAAATATTTCCCTTCAAGTTTAAAAGGATCCGCATTGACTTGGTTTGATAATTTACCTGAAGGAACGATTCATTCATATGCACAATTAACCCGTAAATTCCTAGAAACTTACATGTACAATAAACCCGCAAAAGCAGGAATGAATAAATTGTTTGCTCTTACATCATGGTCAGAGGAGACTATTCGGGATTATACATATTGGTGGCAATCAATTTTTCAAGCAACGGGAAATATCAGTCCAGATATCACCATCAACTGTTACAAATGGGGAATATCCAACTGTATGAGTCCACTTTTTGTATATATTCACGTGATAAATCCAACGACTGAGGTGGACTTAAGAGAAACTATAGAGAAACATGCGAGACTTAAGATATACAAAGGAAAAATCCAAAAACAAATTCTCAAAGTTCCAAACCCTCATATAGAACTAATTCTGTTGAACCAGCATCAAGCTCCGGGAAACGTATAGTGGAACAAATTCCTTCTAATGACTCCAAGCGGGAAAAAGGTGATGATAAAAGAAGATTCAATAAACCATTTGAAGATCGAGTCTACACTAAATTGAATATCGGATATTCTTGTATTTTAAATTTTCAATCAAAAATAAACAAGATTTTGAATGGCCATGGTCTAAAGGAAAGCAACCTCCATATACGGAAAGTTCCAAATACTACTGTGAATATCATTGTTTATACGGTCATGCTACAAACAAATGCAAAAATTTATAGATACAAGTTCAAAAGCTAATTGATGCAGAGGAATTAAAATAATTTCTTCATTTACCTGACCGGCCAACAAGATCGTGCGTTGATAAAACTGTAAATATCCCGCAAAATAGTCGAACAATAAATACAATTTCTCATGTAGAACATGATCAACTGTCTATAAATGGAGAAATTAAAAAAATACTAAGAATAAGAATCGATAATCATGAAATTTTCAAAATTGCGGAAAGAGTCTCAGAAACATGGAAAGACTAGATGGCAGCAACGTTAACCTTTTTAGCCAGTGAAGTTGATCAAGAAGTCGAAACACATAATGATCCATTGGTACTCACTTTACCAATGTCAGGATGGAATATAAAAAAGGTTCTCATGGATGGAGGAAGTTCGCTTAATGTGTTATTCTATGATGCGTTTCAAAGAATGGGGCTTAAGGTTGATCAGCTTACACCTTCTTGTTACATTATTTATGGGTTCAACATCAAAAATTCCAAACCAAAAGGAGAAATTTTACTTGAAGTTATGGCATGATCAATAAATGTTCTCACCAAATTTAGTATAGTAGAAGCACCATCTCCATATAATGCTATTATTGGAAGATATTGGGTTCATCGCTTGAAGGGTGTAACCGTGACTTACCATCAACATTTGTGATTTCCAACACCACAAGGAGAAATGAAAATTAAAGAGATCAAAATATTACAAAAGCATGCGTCTCCACAGAAACAAAAATGAATGAGGAACGCACCCAAATAGAACAACAGAAAAAGAAAGTACGGAAAATCAAAGCCAAAGAAGAAACTATTAATCAGTACATGGTTGAAACTGCGGGAAAAAGTTTATCAGATGTTAATCTTATATCCGAAGAAGATAGATCAAACACCGAATCAAATAAAAACCCATCCAAGTAACAATTAAAGGGATCTCCTCCACTTCTAGGAGCCCCCAAACCAATTTTTTCAGCAATTTTAGAAACCAAAAATGTCAATATAGGGATAGAAGAATCACCAAAATGATTAAAATTGGAACTTTGATGGAACCGGAACTGGAACATAATTTTTTCATTTTACTCAAATAATATGTTGACATTTTCTCTTGAAAAATGGGAGATATGCCAGGTATTGATCCAAATATTGTTCGTCATGAACTACGTATAAAACCGGGCACAATTCGATTCCGACAACAGGTACGCAAGGTAGCACCAAAATATCATCTGTATGTTGAAAAGGAACTTAAGAAACTTTTGGATGCGGGATTTATTCAAGAAGTGAGATACCCAACTTGGATATCAAATATGGTGATTGTACCAAAGAAAAATGGAGGAGTCAGAATTTGTATAGACTTCACCAATTTAACCAAAGCATGTATGAAAGACAGTTATCCGCTACCCGGCATTGACCAATTGGTAGATGCAGTTGAAAGACATGAGACATTAATCAGATATTTACATTAGCAGTACTGGTACGAACAAATGAGAAAGTGGAAAAACCAATATATTACATTAGCAAAACTCTTAATCCAACAGAAAGAAATTATACCAAGATTAAACAACTGGTGCTTGCATTAGTTTTTGCCACACAAAAGCTCCGCACTTATTTCTTAACACATTATGTTCGGGTACAAGCAAAGCTCCATTAAAATATGTATTGAAGAATACGGGAAAAGTATGGAGAATAGCCAAATGGAACGCACAGTAGGAACAATTCCATATTCTATTCGAAATATAAACTGCTCAAAAATCACAAGTTCTAGCGGATTTTCTTACGGACTTACCTTTGGATGATTGATCCGAAGTTCAAAATATGCCGGGAGCGGAAGAAGATGAAGATGATTCCCAAGATATTTTAGACTCTGTCAATTCCCACAAATAAGAAGTGTTTGTTGATGGAGCACGAAATAAAGACGGAGCTGGAATAGGAATCGTGATTACAACTCCAACTGGAGATCAAATGGTTCATGCATATCGTTTGGAATTTGGGGAGCATACAAATAACGTAGTGGAATATGAGGTCGTAGTTCATGCTCTTAGACTCATCAATAAATTAGGAATAATTGATGTACGATTCACAAGTGATTCACAATTGGTGATTCGACAAGTTGAATTAAAATATCACGCTTTTGATGAAGATCTAATATCGTACAAGAATTTAGTTCAACAACCGGCATCTCAAATCTCGAACATCATTTTTCGTTATCTACCTAGAGAAAAAAATCGCCAGGCTGACGCATTAGCATATATTTCATCAATATTGAAAGACCAAAGCACCTCAACAACTAAAATTGGACGAATATATGAACCATCCACCAAGGCACAATCAGTTGAAAAATTGGAAGAAGAGGTAGGTGAAAATATTGATGATGAAACCATCCAAGATGATGCAATTCTTCCACGAAAATCGGAAGATGAATTAATAACTGAAGAAGATTGGATGCTACCATTATATCAATATCTACAAAATGGAATACTACTCGCAAACACAAAAGATGCAAGAAAAATTCAATCTAAATCCGTAAATTATCAATTGCGGGACGGAGTTTTATACAACAGATCATTTATTGGACTTTTGTTTCGATGTTTATCAAGGCGTGAGGGATAAACATATTTTCACTGATATTCATTATGGAGATACATGGAATCATAGTGGAAGACACTCATTTGAACTCAAAACAAGAACACAAGGATATTATTGGCCATATATGAGTAAAGATGCAGTTCATCTAGCAAGAAGGTGTGAAGAATGTCAACGTTTTGCTAAAAGAATCAAAGCACCCATAATAAAACTGAATTCTATATTGAGTCTATAACCCTTTGTAAAATGGGGACTGGACATAGTTGGACCTTTAGTGGAAGGCACGCAGAAAAGAAAATACTTGGTTGTAGCAACTGATTATTTCACTAAATGGGTCGAAGCAAAAGCTCTAGCCCGGATCAAAGATACTGATGTTTTTAAGTTCCTATTTGAAGACATAATTTGTAGATTTGGATCCCAGCGGCTATAGTCTCTGATAACGGACAACAATTACAAGGGAAAAATATCGATATGCTTTTTGAAGCATTTAATATTCAAAAGAATAAGTCCACTCCTATTTATCCATATAGTATCGAGATATTTTCTTCTCTAAAGGATGCTTACTTTGGTGCGGGTCAGATTTCTCTAAATGCTGCTTACTTTGGTGCGGGAAAGATTTCTCCAAAGGCTGTTTACCTTGGTGCAGAACAAATTTAGAAGTATTGTTACCTTTCTCTCCTGACATAATGAAATCTACATAATCAACAGAGACAATATTAGATTCAACTTCAACTTTGACGATGAACGGGGGCAAAGATGTAGACGAGAATAAATTAATCATGAACAAGATCAATCACGAGCAATTTAAACAGTATCATCAATTTTTTTTACCATAAGTAAAAATTTTTATCAGAAAAAGCTTGAAAATCAACAGTATCAATCATGGATTTTCCAGAACTATTATTATTCATCATCAAAGTTCAAGTAGACAAAATCAACAGATTAAAGCTATAAATATTTCAGAATCATCACTATCATCATTTATTGATCGTTAACATTACTATCATCATTTCTCAAGCAAATCATAGAACCAAAGAATGAAACCAGAAAATGAAGATAAGATTCTTACCTGCAGCAGTGGAAGAATCAAAAAATTTATCAGAAAAAAGCTTGAACTCAGGAAGAAAAGAATACCCAATCCCAATGAAAAGAAATCCTTGATTAAAAGAAAAGATCGAGACAGAAAGACTGAATTAATCAGATTTCAGGAATTAAGCAGTAGCTTAATGAAGAAGAAGACAAAGGGAAACAAATATAATAACTGAAGAATCTGATGAGACTTAACTTTATATAAGGATTTCGAAAATCAACCGTCATAAGAATAAAAACACATTAAATAGGGAAGATAAATTTTATTGAAGGTGGCGTGGAAATCAATAGGAACGTGATAATTTTCCTCTCAAATTCTACTTTCTATAGAATATGAAAGAAAAAGGGGCACATTATGATTACTATATCTCTATCGTATACATGTCGAGATTTTAAAATAAAATCATCAGATTACGATAGCTCGAGAAGCACCAGATCAAGACCTAAAAGTCTTTTTTTCATATCTAAAAAAAAAATCAACGGTTCAGATAAGTTCAACTGACAGTCAAAACAGTAGGACAGATGGCGCAAGACTGACAGAACCAAGAAAGATGTCACATACCTAACATTTTTACTGCATGAAAGACACGTATCGATCATACAGACTGCGGGATAAGAGAAATCAAAGAATGATATATTTTTTCTGTAGATTACATAATACATTTGTTGTATGAAGAGCACGTGTCAACCATACAGAGTGCGGAACAAGCATGATCCAGATGGATTCAAAGCATGATGCATCTTTCCCGCATACCACGTGCCAAACATGCAAAAACTCAGAAAAAATTATACGGTCCACAACTCTATATACTTGCACCATAATTACAGGAATAATTATATGGAAGAATCTAATTAGTCAAGCCAAGAAGAAGGACCGCAAGGGGGTGTAATCCGCCGAACATATGATCGGATAAATCAAAGAAGACTTGCATTGTGTCCTGCGAAGCATGCAAAAAGTGTACGAGACAAATAACTTAAGAGTATTAAGATAAGATCAAATAGCTGGGTGGATAAGATTTGGTGAAACCCTTGTAAAACACTATAAATACTAGACCAAAATTAAAAAAGGGGTCGAAAAAATATTAAAAAAAGAAAATTGACTAAAAGAATAGAAGAGTAACCAGACTAAGAAAAAAAAATAATTAAGTGAGGCTCAATATATTGTTTGACCATCATATGTAATAATTCAAAACTTTAGTAAACAATTTTTTTATATAAATCTTTTTGTTAATGAATCAATTATATTATAATATTTTTTAAATAATCGATTCATTTCACTGTGTTGATTCACTTGATTGTGTTATCATATTTTCGGTAATCACACATGTAATACACTCTCTCTTCTTCTGCTGCTTCATCTTCCATTTTAAGATCTGACCCCAACTATTTACTTGTGTTTATTGAATATACAACAATTCATGCTCCTGGAGGATTTCTATATAGAATGGAATTTTATAAAGCAGGTATCAACAAATTTGTCCGGCTCATTTGGTATCTCAAATTAAGTTTCTATCTTTCTCCCCATTTTGGTTTTAGTTTTCTCAATCAAAAGGTAAGCCCTAGATTTCCGATTTGTAATTGTTTTTATAGCTATTGATTCTCAATTGTTGTTATTTTTCATTCTTAAGAAGGGGAATTAGGGTTTGCGAATTTGGTGCGTTCTGCTTTCGTTCGAGTGTCGCTTCACCCGTACAAGGTAATTTCTTTCAGCCGTTTCTACGTTCGTTATTAGAATTCGGTGCATTGATATTCCCTTTTTGATTTTAATTTCAGTTCCTCTGAAGTGTATAGAGGAATATGTATAATTTGAATTCATGGGGTTTGATTAGCTTTTTGATATCTTTTATTGGAATTTCATATGATTTTTTTTTTGACAGAAATTAGTTCAACATCAGCCTACACAATATCCTACATCAGAGGAATTGAGTATTGGAAAAATTAAGTTCAAGTCGTTTGATTTGGGGGTCATCAAATTGCTAGGAGAGTCTGGAAAGATTACTACGCCAGGATTCGGTTTTTGTTTTTGTTTTTGTGGGATTTAGAATTATTTGATCTGTCATGCCATGAAATTGTTTAACTGTGTTCTGATAGTTCATCTATTGAAAAGTTAAAAAAAAAACCCATAAATCAAAATTAAAAGAAAACAATGAAAAGGAGCAAACCCAATTTTCTTTATCAAAAATATTTAGCAGAAGGTATATGGGTGCGAAGTAGATAATTTCGGCATTGAAGTAATACTCAATAACTAGCTGACTTTCTATGGTTTTAAGCTATCTAATCATTTTTGTTTTATTTGTTTTTTAGGTTTCAGAGTGGGGTGGTCTAGTGAGCCAGAGGGAGCTGAACCTACGTAGTTGCCACCACCTCCACCAATCCCTGTTGATGTTTAACTGGAAAATCTCACATGGCGATTACAGCTGGAGAACCAGATGCATATAAAGAAATCACCGAGGAAGACAAGGTATCATACGTAGTTGCCACCACCTCCAGCAGCTTCTGTTGATAGTGCTAAATGTTGTTGTTTTTGTGGGAAAAGTGAATTGATCCTCCTGAGTGCTACATGTTGTTAACAAAGTTACTCATTTGTCTATTTGTGTTTGAAAATTGTCTCTATGTTATTAGATTGTCATACCTTCCAATACTCGAAGCTGCGGAGTTTGACACTATGGTCGTTTCTTTCTAAAGAATGCTTTCGTACGATAACATACTTATTCAGAATTTCTCCCAATATAGAATCTCTATATGTGATTATAAACAAGGTAATGACCATAGTCTTTTTTTTTAGCTCTATTTGGTAATATCATCATATGATTTGATTTATACGTTCAGCTGAGCCTTCAGGATAAATATGCCCATCTTTTAACACTGCTGTTTTTCCTAATCCAGAGTCTCGCCAATGACGGGCGTCCAAAGTATCCGTACTGTGATGAGGTAATCGTCAAGAACTACCGTGATGAGGTATCAGTACGTTTTGATATTTTCTTCTCTTTTTTTTTTAGCAATTTTATTTTTTGTTTGGCTGATTTTGTCTGTGTGTGTGTGAATTAGTAATTCTCCTTGACAAAGGTAGGTTAAACTGTAGAAGATTTTGTCAATGGTCAGGATATTGCTCTTTGTGTAGAAGTTATCCTAATTAGGATTCACTAATGCGGTTAAAAGTTGTTGGACCTGTTGCTTTCTAGGAGGGCTACTCCAAGTAATCATATTTATGTGCTTATGTAGCACAGTTGCCCAGTTGTAGCTCTTGAATAGTCATGCTATAAATTATTTTATTCTTATAATGTAGGCTATGTTAAATAATAAATTGTACTTCTGGTTCAGGTGTGTGATGCACAATTATCAGAGGGTGTATTTGTCGGTGCCTTCTTATCGATGTCATCAACTCCAGTGGTAAGGCTTTCTTTATCAAGTCTTCAATTTGTTTATTTTCTTTATTCATTTTCATTTTTGTCTTCTCTGTTGCGGCCTGATCAGCCTCTTTTTTACTCTTCCAGGTTTTCAAGTTTTGGTTGATAAGAACAATAGTAACAATTGAAACACTCATTTTTTCAGGTAATTGGAGATCCTTGCTTGATTAGTATCTTTTATAATTTTATTTATCTTGACGACACATTATATCTAGCTTTTGTTATGAGTCTTATGCAGATTAAACTCAACCTTAATACAAAGCAGGGATAATGAGCTTTTATTTGGTAGTTTTTCTTTGATTTTGTTGGTCTCTTCCAGTGTTTTTTCTAAAAAAATTGATGTATTGTTGTAGATTTTTGTTGGTTCAGGACGTATTGAGAGAATTAAGCCAGCATCCGTATCAGGTATGTATCTATCTCAAAATAGTAAATCAATACAATTTGGCTTGATTTGTATATGAACTGTTTAGTGTTATTCCGATACAAAGAGGCGATTGCTGGTGGATTAAGAGAGTTGGGTATTCAGGTGTGTTTCAATTAATTACATGAAATGATTTGATTTTTACCTTTCATATACAGTAGCTTCTTTTTTGGTGAATGATCTTTTTCTTTTACAACGTTTTATGACAAATCTCTGACGATTGCCATATAGTAACGACTTTTGGTTCCAAGGTGTTTATCACCATTTCTTTTGCAGTTTTTAGTTCCCATTAGAGGTGTTTATTCGCAATTATATTAGACTCGGAGAACAAAAGCTTAGATAGCACGTCGTGCAGGAGAAGGTCTGCAAAAATGAATTACGCCTGTTCAAGAAGTACAAAACACAAAACACTCAAAGATTAGATTTCCTATTGTTGTGGTCCATACTTAATTTTAAGCTTTCATGTTATAAACAGTGTGTTTACATTTACATTGTTCCCTGACTAAATGGACACGCACTTCCTACTGCAAAGTTCATATAGTGATACTAACTCGGGTGATATGGTAAGAATTTGTCATTTTTACAGATTCAGGAGTCTGAGAATGATCGGCGTGGGGGAACAATACAAGTAGGACTGCAAAATGGTGATGCAAGCATTATTCGGTCAAATATATGTATCCATGGTATTTATTTATTATGTTAGTATCACCATTTTTTGCACCAAATTCATAACAGTAACCTTAATATAATTGGTTTGCAGTTATATTAGACTCGAAGATCTGAAAGTCAGATAGCACGTCGTGCAAGAGAAGCTCTGCAAAAAAGAATTGCGCCTGCTTAGAAAGTACAAGACACAAAACACACACAGATTAAATTTATTATAATGTTTAATCACTGGAGCAACATATCCGAATCTAACAACATGAAACACCATTTTTTCTTCGGTCTTCTGTAATGGCATCTTCCCCTTCTTTTGTGATGCTTACAGTAGTGGTAAACCTGGCCTTTGTTATTTGATATTCTCAAACTGTTATGAAACTTATGTTCTGATTATTAGGTTTATTTGCTTTATTTGTTGGCAGCAATGGTCACTCATTATTAAAGATTTATGGTGAAATGAAGGATGAGAAAGTGGAACATGTTACTGTCCAAGCCATTTGGTTAAAGATTTTTGCAAGAAGCTAGAGAAGGGTCTGAGTTTATCTGCAGAGGTTATCCAAGGGCTTTATTAACTGGCATAAAAGTTGAACACATGTACATTGATAAAAGTAATGATCACATTGACCGCAACAACCTCACCTATTGGCACCGGCAAGTAACTTAGTCTATATTCAAAGGTACTTTCTAAAGCTAGTTGGGTTCTATTTGGGTGAGAAATGTTTTTAGTAGTGTGATATCTTAATGCAATACCCAATCAAGTTGAGAATTCTAAAAAGGTTCTTATTACAGGAGGGAAAAAATGAATTTTGTTAAAACTTCAGTTCTATTCGCAGGAAATATGAGCGCTGGAGGCCTTGAAATTTTCTTTAAAGTTCTCTATCTATTCCTGATACATAAGGTGTTGATATCATGTGATGAGAAAAAATGAGGGTAATACTCTAGAAAATAAAGTTCAGGCATGATATGCGTTAGAGGAAGACGCCATTATAGATGCAAGAGATCATAATAGGTAACCGCAAAATCGGTACGAAACTCACTGTTAAGAGGCATATGAATTTCAGTTTTTAGTTTTAACTTTCATTTCGTACTCCCACTGAAATGGAACCTCAAATTATGTATGTAATATATGTGGTAGAATAATATTTTGATACCACTTGGTTTTATCGCTGCCATCATGTGTTCATTTGAACAATTAATGGTATCACACTTTTGGCTATGAACCCGTAAAATCTCTGAATTTCATTTGTATTTTATTAGTGTAAGAGTTTCAAATGAAATAGGAGCAACTGCAAAATTCAAAAATATAAAAAAAAAAAACTCAGTCGAATGAGATTTCTTACTTTTAGTGATTCAGTTTCGTCATTTTCTTGTATAACTTTGATTACTGGCTTCATTTCATAGTTGTCATTAATTCGTTAACACGGATAGTAACATGCCGTGTTGACACATTCACCAAAATTTAACAAAACTTGAAAGACGTTAAAATAAAAGCAGAAAAAAAATTACACTTTATGTTGCCGTTTATATTTTATGTTATTACTTAGCTAGCATTTTTAAGGGCTACTCAAAAAGATTTTGGGACTACTAATTTAGTCTCATCCAATGAAAATGGCTATAGGGTATCTTAAAAATAGAAAATGTCTATATTATTCTTTACCTTTACACTAAACTTAAACCTATATCCTTTATTTTCATAATTATTTTAAATACTCTTCTTTTCCTTTTCTATATCTACTAATTGAATTTTTTTTCTCCATCGTTTTCATTTTGATTGAAATCAAAGATCACCGACAAAACAAACTTTAGGATTAATTGTTTGAATTTAAAACCAAAATTCATTAACCTTTGAAACTTAGAACATCAAAACAAATTTGAGTTAAACAAAAAAAAAGGGAAAAATAATAGTAGTTGTGTTCAAACTTAGATTTAATTGCTTGAAATCAAAAAATTAATCAAATTTTTTTCTAGGATTTACAGTTGCACAAACATAATTAGAAGGCAAAAAGTTGGTTTTATCCACCGATTATGGTTGATGTTCTTAAGAAATGAAGAACATCAACCATAATCGGTAGGTAAAATTGTTCGTTATCTACCGATTATTTTTGTGTCAACAAATTCAATTTTTATGTCCTAAAAATTAAGTATAATCGGTAGATAACATGAACCCGTGTTTACTGATTGTGAAAACATAAAAATTTAAAATTTGATAAGTTTTGCAAAAATTGTATTTGGGGCTACTTTCACAATCGGTAGTGTCTACCGATTGTGAATGTAGAGAAATTCGAAATTTTATTAATTTTGCTAAATTTTAATTTGGGGCTACTATCACAATAGGTAGATAATGAAAATCACGAAACAACTGATTGTGAAAGTAGAGAAATTCGAAGTTTTATTAGTTTTGAAAAAACTAAATTTGGGGCAACTATCACAATCGATAGATAACGAACATCAGGAAACTACCGATTGTGAAAGTAGAGAAACTTTAAAATTTACTAGTTTTGAAAATAAATAAATTTAAGGCAACTATCACAATCGGTAGATAATGAACATCATGAAACTACCGATTTTGAAAGTAGAGAAATCCGAAGTTTTACTAGTTTTGAAAAAAATTAAATTTGGGGCGACTATCACAATCGGTAGATAATGAACATCACTAAACTATCGATTGTTCTTAATTTACATGTTTAGAGTGTCAAATACATACTTTTTATAGCTATAATTCTTTCATATTACTTGTTATTACGTTTGTTTTCTATCTTATATATTATATCAGGTGAATCATCCGAGAATGAGCTACAAAGTGCTAAAAGAGCAAGGAAGTGAAATATTATTGATGAAGAAGATCCAAAAACTAAATTCAACTCATTCAATTCCAGTAGTTCTTATGATCATATTGTAGAGAATTCAAATACGAAGTGAACGCAAAAAGAATGAAGTCATTTCGAGTTCGGACGAAGAATTTGTGGGCAAAACAACCGAAATAAAGAGCGACACACACAACAAACAATCGGTAGATAATGGGGAACCCGAGACTACCGATTATAGGCAGTTTCAGACACATAAAAAGTACGTTTTATAGGTCTTACAATCAATAGATATGATGAGTATCGAGCCTACCGATTATAGGCACTTTTGGGTACATAAAACTTGAGTTTTTGGGACATTACAATCGAGAGAAAGATGAGGAACGAGACTTTCGATTATGGCAAGTTTGGGTACATAAAACTTGAGATTTTGGGACATTACAATCGAGAGAAAGATGAGGAACGAAACTACCGATTGTGAAAGTAGAGAAATTCAAAATTTTATTAGTTTTGAAAAATTAAATTTGGGGCAACTATCACAATCGGTAGATAATGAACACCATGAAACTACCAATTGTGAAAGTAAAGAAATTCGAAGTTTTATTACTTTTGAAAGAATTAAATTTGGGGCAACTATCACAATCGGTAGATTATGAACATCACGAAACTACCGATTGTGCTTCTATTTTAGAACATAAGAGTATAATCGGCAGATAACGTACTCTATTATCTACCGATTCTGGGACGTTAATGGCGCTGAATGCATCCAATCGTCATCTCTAATCGTTATTGAACCTTCAACATGATATTCTTAATGATGTTTCCCACCTTCTTCTTTATACTCATCCATTTTTGTTATTGATTTTAGATAAACCTAGTTTTCTCAAACTTCTTCTTCTCTAACACACTCTCTATTTCTTTTTAAAACTATAACTCAAATGATTTTTTCTAACACTAACATAATCAAAATTAAGTAACTAATTAAATAAGAGTAGATTAGCCATTATGAAAACTGTATGGATAAGGGGTGTGTTGATAGTACTTCATAGTGACCCTATTTTGTTTTATCAGTAGTCCCAAATTCTTTTGGGGTCTCCCTAAAAAACGCTAGGCTTTTTAATTGGTGTGGAGGATAGGTTATAATAGATGGATATGAGTTTCAATAATATGCCTCCATCCATGGAGACAATGATCAGGATCGCAGTAGACTGGCCCTATTTGTTTAAGACCTGAATTTCCATGGAAAATAGAGCTTTGGAATACGTCTCAACATCATAAACCCATTAATGAAACATGTAAATCCATTGGAAAAGATAACATTTATCTACATAAATGGATTTCTTTGGCCCTATTGACTGCCCAAGTCTGTGAAAATTTATAGTTATCTACATAAATGGATTTCTTTGGCTTTGTAAATTACATTTATCTTTTTCTTTATATCCACTTTTTCATCCGACATTATGTGTATCAACATCATAAAATAAAATAAAATTGTGCGCGTGTCATCATGGTAAGGGTCGTGATCTGCTAAGAAACTTACATCTTTCCTAATTTTTTTGGGGTCACACTGCATATTATTCCCGGCATTTGGATAATGAATATTGCATATAGGCTTCAGAAGTAGAAAAGACGTTGCATTTAGGCCTTAGGACTGGAGACCTTGCATGATAAATATTGCATATAGGCTTCAGAAGTAGAAAAGACGTTGTATTTAGGATTTAGGAGTGGAAACGTTGAGGTTTGATAGTTCTTTGTTCAGTAATCGGTGGATGCATATACTCTGGTTGTTAGCACATGAAATTCGAACCGAATGGCTCATAATGCACATGGCATTACGAAATGGTACAACAACAAAAAGCCAAATAAAAGATGATTAGGTCTCACGAGAATGAAAGAAATTTTGATGGTGGTAGATGAGGTGTTAAGCCTGATTTCATTTGATTTTTTAAAATGTAGATTATTACCGCAACTACATCGTAGACAAGTTGGCACGTTTAACATTAACTAAATAAAGAATACTAAGTAAAGAATACTAGGTATGAAATCCAACAAAATAAGAAGCTTGATATAGGGGCTTCTAAATTCTGGAGGGGCTCTTAGTCGAGACGAGGTGATCCAATTTTTTGTTAAGGGGTGTTCTAGGGACAAAATTAAATGTCCATTTTACCTTTTACTCAATTAAAATCTAAACAACATTAAAACACTAATTATTTTATTAAACTCAAAATCTCAAAAACCTCTTAAAAACCTCTCGATTAATCGTCGATTCGGAAAAAATTTCATCGATTAAACTCAACAATTCGTGATGAAGAATTATAGTAATGCGGTAGAAGGTAGTAGTGATGGCAACCAACGTTCCTCTTTTGAACCTAATCAAGATATTAATCAAGAAATCGGTGATCAAAATCAAAATCAATCACCGCAACAACCACCAATGGTGTATCTAAGGAATTGAACAAAACCCATGTTATTATTAGAACTTCTAATTGATTGATTGGCATGTTTGATCGTGTTTTTAGTTTTAAAAAATTGGACACAGTTGATGTTACGGTTGGGTTCGTGTGTAAAACCCAACCATAATATATCTTGTTCTTGAGTATTACGGTTGGGTTCGTGTGTAAAACCCAACCGTAAAACTTTCTAACTTTCACTCCAAACTTACGGTAGGGTTTTAAGCCAACTAATCTTTAAACCTCAATCGTAAAATTAGATAAATAGATTTTAAGATTTTTCATTTCTATCTTGTATATAATTGAAAGACAAAGCTAACCCAAAAAAAATGAGGTCAATCGGACATCGTATGAAGGAGTTATGATCAAAACGGTGAAATCTATTTGTATCCAGGAATAGTTAACGGTTGGGTTCGCCAATAAACCCAACCGTAAATTTGGGCTCAATGAAGCCCAAAAATCTCAAATTTACGGTTGGGTTTATTGGCGAACCCAACCGTAACTATTCCTAGATACAAATAGATTTCACCGTTTTGATCATAACTCCTTCATACGATGTCCGATTGACCTCATTTTTTTGGGTTAGCTTCGTCTTTTAATTCTCTAAAAGTTAGAAATGAAAAAAATCTTAAAATTTATTTATCTAATTTTACGATTGGGGTTTAAAGATTAGTTACGGTTGGGTTTGGTTGAAAACCTAACCGTAAATCTGGGGAGGTTTATTCTTCATATTACGGTTGGGTTACGATTGAGTTTTTAGGCAGAACCCTACCGTAAATACATGTTGAAATTGTAACAAAAACTAACACAATAAGTTACGGTTGAGTTTTAACCCAAAACCCAACCGTAAATTCTACTGGATACCACAAAATTGGATTCTCTAATTTGTGTGATTTTCAGTTTTTCTTTGTTTGAATGACACAATTTACCTTCAATCTAGTTAAAATGATTGAATTAGTTTTTTGATTTTGAAACCCAAATTTTACCTTAAAACTCAATGCTCCAAGGGGTGGCTTACGGTTGGGTTTTAAGGCAAAACCCAACCGTAACTATGGGAAAAAAATGGTGTTCTTCATTTTTCTTCGACTTACGGTTGGGTTTTAAGGTAAAACCCAACCGTAATTGGTTAATTCTTCATATTACGGTTGGGTTATTAAACAAACCCAACCGTAACTTCAAATGTAGGATATGAAGATTCAATTAAGATTTACGGTTAGGTTTTCAACCAAACCCAATCGTAACTAATCTTTAAACCCCAATCGTAAAATTAGATAAATATATTTTAAGATTTTTTATTTCTATCTTGTATATAATTGAAATACGAAGCTAACCCAAAAGAAATCAGGTCAATCGGACATCGTATGAAGGAGTTATGATCAAAACGGTGAAATCTATTTGTATCCAGGAATATTTACGGTTGGGTTCACCAATAAACCCAACCGTAAATTTGAGATTTTTGGGCTTCATTGATCCCAAATTTACGGTTCGGTTTATTGGCGAACCCAACCGTAACTATTCCTGGATACAAATAGATTTCACCGTTTTGATCATAACTACTTCATACAATATCCGATTGACCTCATTTTTTGGGTTAGCTTCGTCTTTCAATTCTCTAAAAGATAGAAATGAAAAAAATCTTAAAATATAGTTATCTAATTTTACGATTGGGGTTTAAAGATTAGTTACGGTTGGGTTTGGTTGAAAACCTAACCGTAAATCTTAATTGAATCTTCATCTCCTACATTTGAAGTTACGGTTGGGTTTGTTTAATAACCCAACCGTAATATGAAGAAAAAATTAGTTACGGTTGGGTTTGGTTGAAAACCCAACCGTAAATCTGGGGTGTTCTTGGTGTTACGGTTGGGTTCGACATGAAACCCAACCGTAAGTTTTTCTGAATAACAAAAAATCCATCTTTCAAATCGTGATTCATCAAATTTGAGCCATAAAAAGATCAAGAGTTTAGGCTAGAGGTATACTAAATGCTACTATGGTTGATTGAATCAAAATCTAGGGTTTAAAAAAAAACGACAAAATTTTCTTAAATTTCATCTAGTTTTTCTTCCCATAGAACACAAATTCAAAAAAAATATATTTGAATTCAGTTTTTTAAATACAAGATTATGTTTAATTAATCATGATTAGCATAATTTAATCTTAACTAATTAATGTAATTAAGATTACTAATCAAATGTGGTTTGGGTATTGTGAAAATATTATAGATAAGGGATTTTTGAGTAATATCTCTATTTCATCTTATTATTGGAACCCCTCCAGGATATGGGAGCCCCTATATCAAGCTTCCAAAACAATCACTTGATGCATTATCGAAGACAATGCACATATGTGTATGAGTTAAGTCCTAGTTTATAATATAAAGAATAGTGATGTTGTTTGGTTACTATATGATAAGATCGAAATAACCCCTCCACTTTTTACATTTTACATCATAGACATTGAAATTTTTTTGTGTAATTTGTAACAAACGCACAGGCATAACAGACTTATATCGCGAATAAGATGATGTGAATACCTCTCCGTTTCTCCTTTGGTTTGCTACGTAAATTTTAACAAATCCAGGGTAAACATGCCGGTTCTTTTATCCTTTGGTTCGTATTCGCTTTATGAGAAGAAGAAAATCTTTCTTCACCTCCACCTCTGCGAATCCTTTCATCACTACCACCGTAACAAGCACCAAAATCAGTGAGTCATTCTCAAAAACCACTACCTTCCAACACCATCGCCAAAACTACCACCGTAACCAGCACATCCCCTTTCTTTCAATTCCCCTTTTTTTCTCGGATCCGTTCTTCTCCATCAAAATCTCTTTCTTTCTTACAGAGAAATAAGATTTCTCACTCTATATATTTCGGTAATATCTTTCAATTTCAAATTTAGAGTTCAGGGTTTTTGATATGATTGATTCAATCATCATCTAACCCGTGAATTCGAAATTGGGTACTTTATAGATATTCTTACAAAAATGAATAACCCAGATTGAAGGAGAATCCCACCACCACCCTCCTCCACCTCCTTCAACCTTCGACCACTTCTCATTAAAATTCACCACCACCACCACCATTACCAACTTCGTCCTCTAACCTAAATAAAATATCAATTAGCAATTAGGTGAATTGATTGAAAATCCGGTTACATAAAATGGAAAGTTTAATCGTTTCGACTATTTCTTAGTTCAGTGTATCGATTATTTCGATCATTGTAAGTTTGGGTTTGAGTTTCAAATTTTTAATGGTTTTGATAATTTTATTGGATTTTGTGTATGGGTTGAATTTTAACCCTGTATATGCGTTGAATTTGGGGTTAAATGTTTAATTTCTTTTTTCTTCCATACTTAAAAAAGTTTGTTGAAATCCTAATACAAATAATGTTCAGTTTTGCTTTGGTCGAAAAAAATTCATGGATTTATATGAAATCTGATGTCTGATTAAAGTTGTGCTTTATAGGTATTGAAGTAAGAGTCTATGGTAATGGAATTTACACAGGGTCGGGGAGTTCAGGTGAGGGTTACATGACATTCTTATTTAAGTACTTCATAGTCAGTTGTCGAAATGGCTTTAACTCACCGATTGTGCACTCTAGCGACAACTCTCTGCGTATATGCATAGAAATATTCGGTAACGGAGAATTTTAGCTTGCCAAGTTACTTGAATTCGATGTGTGACGTCGATAGATGAATTCCATGTTAGTGTATTGTTTCCGTTCATCAATGATGTAAAAGTGATTGCTTTTTAACTAGATAAGGTGATGAGAGAATGTCATGGGAGATATAGCAGCAACCTTAGGGCATCTCCAACGGACGACCATACCAAAGAGTAAAGATTATATTTACTCTTTGGTCGCCTAAATTGAAGCGCAACGGGAGATTAAATTTGGGATTTCGACGACTATTTGTACAGTACCAGAGTACTTTTACTCTTACACATATATATAGTCGCACGCTCTTGTAAATATGCGTTAACAAAAAACGCTTCGTTGAAAAAGCGTTTTAAAACACGGACGCAGTGCCTGAAAAGCGTTTGATGAGACGCTCACAAAAGAATGCGTATGAAGTAACGCTTCACTAGGAGAACGTTGGCAGAAGAAACGCAAGCCAAATGAGCGTCTGGTTAAAACGTTCTACTGAAATAACGTCCGTATATAATAAGTTCTATTAAAAAGACGTCCGATAACAGGCGCTCTCTTAGGAGAGCGCCGGAGCACCAGAAGCTGTCCTAGGAGAGCGCCGGAGCACCAGAAGCTCTCCTAGGAAAGCGCCGGAGCCAGAAGCTCTCCTAGGAGAGCGCCGGAGCCAGAAGCTCTCCTAGGAGAGCGCGGAGCACCAATCTTATTAACGCTTCTTTAGGTGAACGTGAAACTCAGCTCACGCTTCTGTTGGTGGACGTTTCAATACTAAGCGCTATTATAAAGGGGCTTCTGGCATTCAGGCGTCTTTTAGGCACAACGTATATCACTAAACGTCCATTAGTGTGGACGTTAAACATACGTTTGATTAAGAAAGCGTACGAGAATGCAAACGCTCATTTATAAGTGCGTCTGGTTCCAGAATATGAAACGCTCTCCCAAATGTGCGTCCAACTACATACGTCCCACTATAGAAACGTCTGTGTCACATAACGTTCTTTTAAAATAACGTTTTATAACAGACGTCTAATTAAAACAACGTGCGATCATATTTACTCACAAAACCGTTGTGTAAAAAATGAAAAACGAGCAAATTTTTTTACTCTTTGGTATTTGGTATACTCGTACCGTTGGAGTTGCCCTTATCACAGTGACTAGAGTATGTAACTCTGGGTATGATACAACAATATTCAACAAAAGACTGTTCTCGGTGTAGGATGATACACACAGGAAAAGAAACAAAATCATTAACATAACCACGATCTCAAACAAGGAGACATTGTACATGGGTAAATGAAGAATTTGACAACCGTTGATAGACTTGCTGAATTAATGCAATTTTAACAAGCTTGAGTACCAAAATTAGTAGTTGAAAATGTAATTTGATCCAACAGTAGTTTGCAATAATATATATCATGGTATAAGCTCAGGGACATCATTCAAAGTGTTGAACTCTGTAGACAATTACCTTTAAAAACAATTAGTAGCTTGCAACCTCACTGTTAACTGAAAACTAATAATATTTTTAGTTTTTTGTGGCTAATTGTTCACGGATGGATTTTTTTTGGTTTGTAAATTTTTGCAGATCTTTGGAATTTTACGACAGTGTTTGGATTCCGAGCAGGCTATAAAGATTTTTTTTCTATTCTCTAAGAGCCTCCACAATGGCTAGAG
The DNA here is from genome assembly GCA_023531435.1 of Papaver californicum. NCBI lineage: Eukaryota > Viridiplantae > Streptophyta > Magnoliopsida > Ranunculales > Papaveraceae > Papaver > Papaver californicum. Next base: position 97,772 of record JAJJMC010011250.1, on the reverse strand, counting down.
GGAAACACGGACCAAAGAGTAAATGTAGTCGTTGGTCCAGAAAATCCAGCCACAGCGGGATGAGTGAATCTACTTTTTGGTCCAGAAAAAGTATTGTTGCGGAGTAAATTTGAAAATTTCTGGGATAAATTGGGTTTAGTCGAGCGGTGGTGTAGTTGTCCGCCTGATTCCAAGCGGGTATGTAGTGAAGCGCTTGATGCCAGGCGTTATTCTAGCGTAACGCTTGAAAACACGGGCGGTAACCAAACCTTCGCCTGATCAAGCGTTCATCTAAGATTACGCCTGATCAAGCGTTCATCTAAGATTACGCCTGATGGAGCGGGCGTCTAAGATCACGCCCACTAACAGGCGGTAACCAAATCACCGCCCCATTGAAGCATAACGCTAGAAAACCGCTTGGTCCAAGCGTAATGCTAAGGTTCCGGCCAACATGGAGCGGCATCCTAAACTTCCGCTAGAGTTAGTATTAGTGAAGTTAAACAATAACCAATTACCATTGTGTCGAGCGTTTAAGTAGGATAACGCTTAGTTAATTCAAATTAGTGCAAGCGTAAACCCATTAAACATTAGTTCGTAGACTACGCTTGAATTTGTAATTAGATTAAGCTAAACCCATTAAACATTAGTTTGTAATTTTACATGCCATGAGTTACTAATTAAACATTTCAAACTAATTAAAATAAATTAATTAAATTTTAATCAAACTAATTAAACTAATGAATAGACTAATGAAACTTTAATTAATAGACTTTAACATTTCAAACTAACTATGAAATGAAACGGTATAGTAGACTACCGCCCCATCAAGCGTTGATGCATCCATTCGCCCGGTGAGTGAGCGTTCGTCTACGGATCCGTCCGGTGCTTCAAGCAGTTGGCTAGCTGCACGCCCGTATTTTTGCGCACACACTTCTCTCGTACATGTACACAATTGATCAGGCGTAATGCTAGGAAGCCGCTCAATCAGGCGTTTGTCTAGTAAAGCGTCCGTCTCTTGGGCGTGCGTCTAGAAGTCCGTCTATCATCAGGCGTAATCTTTTTTTCTCGCCCCACATCAAGCGTTCAGCTAGACGCCCGCCTCATGCAAGCGTTACGCTAGACAACCGTCCGTCTCAACAAGCGTTACGCTAGACAACCACCAACAACAAACGTTATACTGGAGGACCGTACCCGATCATTTTTAGTCTCTAGGCTGTTGTTTTTGGACCGGACCAAATAGTAAATTTTCTACTCTTTACTCTTTGGTTATACTTTTATCATTGTGGATGCCCTAACAATAGCAAATGCAAGAATAGTGCAAGATTTTTCTTAAACATGCTATTTTGTTATGTTCTTTTGCTTCCTATACAAAAGCAACTTACTGGATCAACTTTGTAAAACTGTATGACAGGTATACCTTCACCTTCTTGATTCACTGTCTTAATGATTGCTTTTCTGTCTGGACTCTTATGTTCTATGGTCTAATAATACATTTTATTATTCGGTTAAATATCAATTAATAGCAGGCAGTTCAGAAACTAAAGCTAGGAGTTAGAAGCGAAAGCTAAAAATACAGGTCATGCTAGGTACCTGATGTTGACTGCTAGAACATATATATATCCAAATTAAAGTCCATTAGAAATTGATAGATTTCATTAGTGGGAAGTATATACTGCTACCAAACTTCAAGTTTGAAGATCTCATTTGCAGAAAAATGTGGATGAAATGTCCACTTAGCAAGTTTATATTAGAAGTGGATAGGCTTCGTTTTTCTCTGTCGGAGTTTCCAAGTCTTTTTTGGTCAGTATCTTCATATCTGTGTATTATTGCCAAATTACGAAGTTAAATGTACTTTATTTTTTCTCTTTAAGATCAGTCCTTTTGCTGCAATTCTATTTCAGAGCATCTGATTTAATAATATTCGTGTTCAATATCTCAACATAAATTATAGATTTTTTTTTTCTTCTAATGGTTTTGATAATACAATTTTTGGCATTAGAGCGCAATGAATCTCCTATTATTAACCTCCGCAGAAGCCCCCGATTGATAGAGCAGGCTCAACGACAAGAATCATTCAATCCGCGCATAGTCAAATGTTGTGCCGTAATCCAATTTTTACAACTACATAGAGCAATCAGACTGCTAATTTGATGCTTCTTAGAAGCTTCCTATTCACACAGAAATATCAAACTCAAGATTCGTTGCATGTACAGAGTGAAACAAATAAGCTTACTCTTAAAGATACTTTTGTTGATCCTTTTCGCATTTTCTCTTCTATTGCTTTCTGTGTAAATGGATATTATTGATTAAAAGTGTTAAGTAATTCTGACTCCTACTTTAAGCTTTGCTCGTCATCCAAATTGTATACTGAGAGAGTGCGCGCATAAGAAATGAAAAGGAATAGTAGAGCATTGAGAGATAAAAGAGAATGTACCATTATTGCGTTGGGAATTTTTATAATATAATGGAACCTTATAACTAGGCGGGAGTTATCTTTTATCGAACTTACATTTAAAATCAGTCCTAAAATGCCTGCAAAATCCATGTCCGTGCCATTATGGCACGGGGTATCCACTAGTTAACTTAAACATTATAATATTTGAACATTATCTTTTATATATATTCTTTTTAGGTTGCCATCCAAGTTTTTTAAAATTTAGTGAGAAAAAGTACAAAAACTAGAAAAAATAAATAACTATGTTGAAAAGTACAAAATTTGATACTCTATTTATATATATATATAATCTAAAAGGTTTTCGAATATACATACTTGAACAAATACCATGTATAGTTTAAAATATACAAAAAATTAAAAAAAAACTATCTTTATATTTTATGGAAATGGTGTTTTTTAAATAAAGGGAAATTGGATTCCTATAATATTATCATTTAAGTCCCTATAGATAATAAAAATTAACTTATCATCCTTATTGATCTAATGAATTATTTATCTTTTGAAATAATAAATCTTTAATCCAGCGACTCAATTCAATGTGCACACACCGAAAATGACTAGGTTGAATTTGATTTTCCTTGATGCATTTAAGAAGGTGGTGACTAATACATTCATTCAAGAAATTCATTAAAAACAAGAAGATGAAATCGTTAATAGTGTGAGGGAGAACCTGGTTTAAGAGTCAGTGGTGGTGTTGGTATCGGAGGGATTGGATATTATTTTTTCTCTCGTGTATTTGTTCGAAAGATTAGAATAGTGCAGTATATAACAAAAAAAAAAAGTGAAATTAGGTTAGAGTAAAATACACCAGAAAATAGGAAAATATCAAATGTTGTTGTAGCTCCAATGGAAGGTAAATTAAATTGGAAGTTAAATTGAGTTTGAAGCTTACGCTAATGGACTTGTTACTTCCAAATTCTTTCTACTTTTCTTTATGAGATACCAATGTCAAGGAAATTAGAGGAGCTATTTCCTTGATTGGATGATGAAAAGAGAATCGTAGGAATTGTTTTCATTCGTTTGCTGACACCGAGGTCATGTAAACGTCATCTTTTTGTTGAGATTCCTAAATTTGGAAGATATTCTATTTCTTTTTTTATATAGACTTTAAGAAAAAGGGTAGGATTTTCTCTCTTTCTAGACATTCGGATTCTCCTAAATTCCTAGGATAGTTTTTTCCAGAACCACCATTGTTGAGTTCAAGATCTAAATTAAACTGCATTGGTTTGTAACCCTGCACATTCAATTAATGACTCACTTTTGGTCAAGTTTATAAATGTTTCTTTAGTAAAGTAGGGTTTAAGTTTCCATATTACCTTATCATTTAAAATAATTTATTTATTTTTGATGAAAATAAGATTATATTAAATGACAGTAGATAATAAATCAGATATTCAAATTAACAATCTCTTGCTTATTAAAAATATTAAAAATAATAGTATATTTTTTGACTTAAATTTGTAAGTGAGTTGCCTTGTGATGGAGATTTCGAATTCTAGCCATTACATCCGCTACTGAGTTATGATTTCTATTAATATAACGTACTTCAACTTGTAAAAGGTTTTGCATGATAGATCTTTCTTTGGTGATGGAGTTTTATGCTTGCCAAGTAGGCTTTAGAATTTTATTATTAACTATATTTACCAGTTGCTTACAGTCTATTATTATGGAGACCATTGAAAGCAAATTATTTTATTTATTTTTATTATAGTTACTAGTGTGTTGGATTATCTTTCCTTAACTCTTATTTTATAGTTTGAATTTTTTTATGGTGGTGATATTTCAACTTTAATAACATTATCAGAACCGAATATAAGGGTTGTCAACGGGTCCGGTTTTTTCTGGGTACCACTGGATCCGGAACCGGATCCAATTAAAAACTTAAATACTTGTCGGGTTTGGGTATCCGTTGAGTCTTTGAAAATTAACTATATATTTTGATAAATTTATTTTACCTTCTTTGTATTGGTTTGAACCTAATAAAATTTCATAAGAAGTTTTTGTTATATTTATTTAAATATCCTAATTAAATATTAAATCTAAAAACAAAAACAAAAAAATAAAAATTCTATGCCAAACTAGGCGAAACTTTAAAACTTTGAGCAAAATTAGCAAAAACAATTACACATATTCGGGTATTTGGCGGATAATATCCGTTAGGACCCGAAAGCTTATCTGCTTCTAACGGTTTCACCCGTCAGATATCAATATTGTTAATGGGTCCAATTTTGGGGTCCATACCCGATTCACCTAGTTCCGGTCCGGTTCTGAGTAATCGGGTACCCATTGACACCCCTAATCAATATGAAACCCTAAAGAAGATAACAAAAGTTTGAGGTGATAGATAAGGTGAATAAGTTTTATGAATTTTAGTGTTCAGTTAAGTGATAATCATGCTTACATGTATATTCAATTTGCTCGATGAGCATTTAAAATTTTGGTGAATCCCATTTTTGGATATTTTTGACGACTCAGTTTCAAAAGTTAGTCTTAGCTCTGGCTTAAGACCTAGTTATGTCTTTGCCGTAGGAAGTTCCTATATTTTTATTCATAATAACCAGATATGGAAAACACCTCAATGTATTAAAAATAAATAAATTTTGATGCATCTTAGATTGATATAAATTTAGTTGTAGGATATGGTTTAATTCTTTGTAATGAAGCAGGTGTAGCTATCCAAACTAGATCTGGGACCTTTGATGCTGCCAGTGCAGAAGAAGCAGAAGCTCTAACTATGTTAAAGGCAACTCAATGGGCCAAAGAAATAAAATTTTAATATTTTTGGATAGAAGAAGATTGCCAAAGAATAATTGATTTTTCTCATGGAAAATCCAACACAATTCAATGGGAAAACCAAGCAATAATCTCTAAAACTTTGAAAATTATGATGACTGGTGAGAATTTTTTAGGAATTACTTTTAATCATAAAAGCAGTAATAGGGTAGCTGAATTTTTTTCCAAGAAGGCAAGAAAACAGAAGATACTTAAGAAGAAAAGGTTTGCCATGCCAGGATATACTTCATCTGCTCTTTGTTTAGATAATTAGTTTTAAAATTCAGATGTAATTTCTTTTTTGGTTTAGAGGATGAAAATTTGTTAGGCGATATCCATATTTCAGATCTCAACTTTGGAATAAGGGCAACCAACATTTTGGATAGACGCATGTAATCCTCTTTTGCGCTTTAATATGACTAAATTTAAATTTTTTTTTTTTTGCTTGATTAGTTAATCCGTGTTTAATAATTTTTTAACTATTTTTTCCTTAAAGTTATCTGTCGTAATTATTATTCCCTCAGTTAAAGTTTATCATTTTGGTATTTGCACAATTTTTAAGAAAAACATGAGAGATAATCATTTTTTAGTATTTTTCCTTATCTACCTTTTTGTGATAAAACTTGGAATTGACATATCTTATAAACTAAAAGGCGAATATTCATAAATGTTATACCGTTGAAAATATTTTTAAAAGACCTACCCAACGAGTGTAAATATCATCACCACATTCTTTATATTTCTTAGAGAAAATTTTAATAACACTAGTTATTATTAGTAAGGAGTTGTTTGGAAAAATAACTTATCAAAATAAAAAGGATCAACTTTCATGGGACAGAGGGGGTATGTTAATTATATGAATAATTTTAAAAGATAAATCATCTTCACCATAAAAATTGATAATAAATATCAATATGGTATATACAAGGAATAAACATTGCAAAATTAAAGTTTTCATGCCTCAACAAAACTAAAATTAATTTGAGAATTTTGATAAAGCGCCACATTTTATTGACCCCCATTAAAATATTACTCCCGAAATTTAGAATCTTTCTAAAGTTCCCTTATAGTTAGTTTCCCGTCTTGGGATCACATTAGTTAATCAAGACTAGTTTACCCAGTCAAGGTGAGTGCGGAAATTACACTACAACATATTGGTAACCACCCTACAAGTTTCTTTAGAAACCCTAATATTTACACAGACAATTATTAAGAGCCTCTATTCCATTTCAATCTTCTCCTTCTTTATCACTTTTCCCTTTTTTTTCTTCTTGAATCTTGTTTCTCATTCTTCTTCTTATTTTTCTTTGAAATCTTATAACAACACCAACTCGTTTTTCTAAACATGAGTTGGGGTTTGTAGATGATGTTAACAGTGAATTAGGGTTTGATTTTTGTATGACTTTAATATGATTCTGCTGGTGAAATTAAATTAAATTCGGGTTTGTTGATAGTGAAATTGAGAATAATTTTAGGGGTTTCTACAAAATATGATGGTAGTGAAACTGAATATGATGGTGATGTAGGAAGAAGATGTGAATTGGGCTTAAAATGAATCCACTTGGGCTTTTAAAATTTTGTGTATTTTAATATTTTTTAATGACTTGATTATTCTTTAATCAAATTGATTCGATTCGAGATATGGGGTTTGTGTTAATTTGTATATGCACGTTTGTGTTAAACTTAAACGAATTGGTCGATTAATTAACGTTTTATATGGTGGTACTAGAGGTATGAAAACTGAAACATTGATTAAGTTTTTTTTTTATATGTAAGTGATGCATTCCTTGTCCTTATTTGATATCATTGAAATGGTAATACGAGGGTTTTATTTACAACCACAAAATCAAAACAATGACATCGTGTTAAATCATCTTTTGCATATTGTTTGAGCTTGAATTGATCAATGAATTTCAAATTCAGGGTTTTGAAATTTAATGTTCGTCAAATTGGGGAAGAACATGATATTGATCGGGTCAACTCAGTGAGTCAAGACGAAGACTCAGATGTCAGAACAACTCTAGTGAGGGATTTATTAGTCTTTCTATAGGTGTCACATGGAAATTAACGGCTTCTAACAGCCGTTACCCTGTATTTAAAAAAAAAAGATCAACTGAAGCGTGCTTTAGAAAAGTTTTAAAAAACGGGGTACTTTACTTATATACATTTCAAAACAGGGGTATTTTATAAAATTTCGTAATGAATTTTTTAGTTGTATATATTCTTTTTTTATGGTGTAAAAGAATTTGATTCCGACGTTAGTACTAATGTAGGAGTTTGTAGCGAAAAAAAGAAGAATTGTTGGCATTTTGAAATCTACTTAACTGTATGTGTTAAAGAATAAGAGTAATAGAAATGCTTTTCTAAAACTACCGTGTACAAAGTTAATTTTTCAACTAAATTGGATTCATGTTGAAAATTCAAACCTGTCAGTTACCAATCAGTTACAATTAAAAAGTTTTATAATTTGAGTTTGTAGTTATGATTGTTTGAGAAGGCATGACTGGTGTAAGTTTGGACGCATCTCTGTCATGTAATTCAAATTTTAGTCATGACTGCTTGAGAAGATATGACTGTTGTAAGTCTGTACACAATTTTATTTTATGTGTTTCTCTTCTTATGATCTATTATACTTTGGTATTTCTTTCTTTTACAAATATGAAAGTTCAGGTTGTTTCTAGGTAGTGTAAATCCTTTGGGTCCATTGTATCCTAAGGAAAAATTTACATAAACTCTTTTTAAATTTGATTACTTTTAAATCTACTTTTAAGTTTTAAATTATAACTTACCGAATGTTCAATAATTTTTTTCCACAGAACACAACAAACAAAGCAATTTTTTTTTTAAAGAACTTAAATCAAGGCCAACTAAACCATATGTGTCATATTTTTTTAAACCATATGTGTCATCAATTTAATACCAACTATATATGGTCCTAAATTCTTTAAGAAGTGATATAAAAAATAATCAGTATATTAAAATGTAAAATTTATACAATCCATTCGTCTCATAAAAAATGATATTTTTAGTATTTACATAATTTTTATGGAAAACATGAGATAGAATACTTTTTTAATATTTTTTTCTTATCTACCCTTATGTGTTAAAATTTTGAAATAAAATATCTCATAAATTGATAGACGGATATTTATAAATGTTATATCGTTGTAAATCTTTTTAAAAGACCAACACAACGAGTATAAGCATCATTATCAAATTCCTTATATGTTTTAGAATATTTTATTAACAATACTAGTAATTAATAAGGATTTGTTTGAAAAAATAATATATAAAATAAAAAATATCACTTATTTTAGGATAAAAATAAAAATAAAAAGTTAATTTTTTTAGGACGAAAGGATTACCATTTTTCTAAAGTAGGACTTCACTATTTTAGTACCATATATTACTGTATAGACTATTATTATAAGGTTTTTATTACAGTTCCGGATGAAAAAGTAATGTTGGATGAAAACGTCATGTTCATTAGTACAGGATACTACATTCTATACCGATGTGTTTCACAATTTCATAAAAAATCACAGATTTTATATAAAAAAAAGGAAAAAATAGTCAGTTTGTCCATTTATGAACCGATCTAAATCAATTTGGTCCCACAAAAAATTAAGAAAATAATTTTGGTCCTTAACTATATAAAAGACTAATGTAACCCTTTTTCTTTCTTATCTTTTGTACTATCTATTTTCTCGATATATAATCATATAATAGGAAATATTTATGCCCTAATTATTTTCAATAACTCAAAATCTATGACTAATAGTTCCTTTTTATAGCCATCATGGTAGATCAAATCTGAGTGGAGACTATGAAACTAATGTGTGTTCGTCGTGAGGATTGTGTAAAGCTATTTCGGTGGTGAGGAACTTTATGTCCACTAATAAAAACCGAGCTTTACAACAATAAGATGCATGGCCGTGAATATAATGTCACCAAGTCGTCGGAATTCAGGTTTGAAGTCTATTCTACATTAACACATGATGTGGCAGTAGAAGTGGTAAATAAAGTGTTCATTACTCAGACTTGTTGAGATTGATTTTAGACCTAGTTTGTAATACTAAAAATATGAAACTCAAACAAAGATGATATCAAGATTATATGAAAGAGTTGAGACAAAGAGTTCCACCATTAACCAATTTATGTGATTCAGTTAAAAACAATATTCATGCAATTCTTACGTTCAAAGTGATTCTAAAATATTGCCTGTAGTAGATTTCTAAAACAATAGATGTAAATCTCAAGCAGGAAGTATCAAAAATCCCTAGACCAAGCATGCACCATCAAGAGAAAACACAACTAGTTAATAAAAATCATTATTTCAATTTTGATTCAATGCAAATAATCATAATTTTTTTTGCAGAAATTAATTAAATAGATATTACCACATAATTAATGGAAAAATGGCTTCCTCCATCGCCACGGCAATGGGGTTTATCTCTTCACGTTGAAAACACTCTCAAAAGATTTATTCATAGCCCAAAAAGTGTTTACAAAGGTAAAAAGAGAGAAAATAATAAAAGAGCGGGTTTGTAACGGCGGATGGGCGTTATAGACTCACTGTTACAAACGCATGTGTTGTAGAATGAAGATATGCGTTGCTAATGCTGTTACAAAAGCAGTTGAATAAAAAGGTTTTGGTAACAGTAATTTATAACTGTGGAAATAGTTTCATCATCTTCTTCCTTTCTTTTCACGAGCAACAATGGAGTTTTTTTTTCTAAATTTTTTTTCTGAATTTTTTTTCTTTTGATTTTATGGCAGAGCCAGCTCCCCTCAAAACTCTTCTACACCTCCCCTATTTATACCACAACAATCAACAACTCCCGAATTATCCAAAATCTTTTCTATCTAATGATCAAATCTCGACTGTTTGTTTTTTTTTCTCCTTCCTTAGCACAAGTTATCTTGCCTGATATTGATAGAGACGTAAGCAAGTGAAAATAGGAAAGAAATCATATTTCACGTAATCTCTTCTTTTCACCCTGATTTTTTTTCCGAAAGTAGATTGATTCGAGATTTGATTTTTTTTCGTTCTTTAAAACGTGTAAGAATCTTCTTTTGACAAGGCAAGAAGATCCTTGTCTAAAACCTTGAAAATAATTCAAAGATACGCTCATTATTTCTTCACAGATCAAAAGCGAATATTCCCGTCGTTTTTGTTTTGAATTTGAAAGGAAGATGGGTGCCTTTATTACTTGGGGTGCTCTTATCCAAAAGAGGGGTTCCCTTAGTAATTTCTTGGGGGGTGCCTTTAACACTTTTTATGGGTGCTTTCAACATTTTTCGAGCCATAATTTCCACAATCATTTATTTCCTAAAAATACCTACAAACACATAAAATGATAATATTAGTACAACAATTGAGAAAAAGCAATATAGAAATGAGCTTAAATAAGACACATAAATGTGTTTATCAAATACCCTCAAACTTATTATTTGCTAGTCCTCGAGCAAATCTAATCTAGAAAATAAAAATACTAACTCACTGTCGCAGGCATCACGATTGCACTTAGCGTGTGCAACAAGCCTTTAAACCCATAGGTGTCCCTAACGGACGAGTTTTGTCTCTTGAGGGTTTACAAGAGATATACTCACAAAACCTATACTCCAAACTCCAGCTACTTGTGAACGATTGAGGATAGACACTAAACATGCTATTTAGTTGGATACAAAATTCTTTGGCTATGAGAGGAATTACCCTGTTTTGAATCCAATTGTTGTACAAGAGTTTCACCCGAGCGTACTAATATTCATATATAAGAAAACAAAATACTACTAAGAAAGTCGTATAATGGACCACGATACTCAGAATCTAACAAACCACAAACCACATGAATAAATTAAGAAGATGGAGATAAAATTGTGCGCATGTTAACTAAGGTGAATGGTGTTTCCCTGAATATCTGTATGAACATCATGCTAAGATGAACCCTAATGGATTGAGATACGCACCCACTGGTCTGGATCCTAATTCTAGTATCAACTCAGCTGATATATACAAGGGTCCCAACGGTCGATTTATTGAATATGTACAATTGTTTTTTTTTTACTTTTTTAATTAATATTTTTTATATATATATATTTTTTGTCGACAACATGATTAGATCTTTTGAATCTAAGCGCATGCTTCTTGTCAGCAGATGACATGATAGTTCCCATGGATCCTGCGTTCCACGTTTTCTTAGGCGACGGAGACAGGGAGAACACACACATATTGCTATTCAAGTGTCTTTTTTTTATTTAAATTATTGGTCAAGTTCAATTAAAATAATGGGGCTTGATCTCAATCACTCTATTTCATCCTAGCGGCGACAACAAAGCGAGACTAGTGCCCTACCAAATCACTTAGAGAAACACAAAAAGTTACAAAAATAAAAACAGAACGTTATATGGTGACGACTCCGAGATATGGTGAAGACTATCATGTTATTTCTAACACCTGAGCTTTGTCCTTTTATTAATAGACCATTTGGATGAGTCCCTCAACTCCTACATCCAAGAGGTTTGTTTCCATCTACTTAGAATGGTTAGTGTCATCCTGAATTGTTCACAAGTTTCTAAATTTTGGAGTTTTATATCAACTAAAAGTTTCTCCCTTACCCTCAAACTTAAATCTCACATTGTCCTCAATGTTCTAAAGATGAAATTAAAAGCATGAACAAGGAGAAACTGTTACCAATTGAAAAAAAATAGTTAATGAAGGATGTTACCGTGTCACAAGAGCATGGGTTACCTCCTAAGTAGTGCTAAGTTTTAAAGTCTTAAGCCATATGTTAATTACCACAAAATGGCTAGTTGCCTTTCAAAATCATATACCAATAGTCGAAACAACCGTGGGTCAACAATACCAAATAGAGCTGACACAAATATAAGACACCTGTACCAGATCAGACAAATAAAAAAACTGACCACAACCTTATCTAAGGTTTCGTTCAAGACAACTAGATTTATCTGAGGTGGCCATTTAGCTTCCATATGAGTGTCTTGATAAATAGGTTCAGCCAAACGACGGGTCTCTAATAGCTGGATCTCCTCATGGACAATATCATGAGGATCGGGTCGTGGAGTCTAAAGAAACTCAAGTAATACCTTAGATGCACAAAGATTCTGTCCCAAGTTAGGAACTTCAAATAGGGATACTTGACGATCACACGAATCATCACTACCCCCAAACTTAGGGTAAACATACACTCAGATGGACCAAAAATTATTGGTTGGATTCTAGGGTCCGTAAGGTCAGCACAATTCCCAACTTCTTTTGTGAACTGGTCATCTGAACAAACACCATCATCAAAATCGTATAATGGATTTTCACATAAATCGGCACAAAAGGTTTATTTGAAATGAAGAACTTGCTCTTGCAACCGTTGGCGTATCAATGGTTTCCCTTGTGCATATGCTTTCAGTGTATCTTATTGAACGAAAAAGATCCTTATAAGTATGTTGAACACTATTTCACAGTAAAATTCTATCCAAAATCCTATGCAAGACCAATTCATCATGTCCCCATAGTTGAAAGGCCTGCCAAAGTGTCACCGAAGTCTGTTGTTCTTGGTTCTGATGTTCTGCCACAATCATGGCGTCCAAGTAAGAAGAAAATAATTCATAATACCTGTTCAATTCCCAAGAATAATATGAGAAGTTATGATAGATTCCATGTATTGACTACTCATAACCGAAGGACATGTACTGCGCAGCTGTGGAGACTACAATCGTTTAACTTTAGTTCATAGTTCATATATGAAACACCATTAGTTTGATATAACACCAACATATGAAACACCATTAGTAACACCAAAAAATGATAAAACCAAATAATGTTCCAACAAAAAGCAACACTACCAAAAGAGTTTTTGTGGAACCATAAATAATATTGGAAAAATGATGAAATAAATTATGTTTCATCCATAAATATTTATATTCCCTCCACAAAATACTATAAAAAAATCAGTTTGAAACAATAACTAAACATAAACCAACAATTCACTGTACGAAAAAACAATTTGAAATCAAAAGTTGTTGTAAATAAACTAAACCAATAATTTGCGTTTCATCAACACCATGCAACAAAATAAATAGAATTTTTGTTTCAGTAGAAATTTAAGAAAATTATTTCGATTAAGAGAATTTTTTGTTGGAACAAAATTAAGAAAGTTACAATTTATTTTTGTTTAAATTGAATTAAAAGAATTTGTGTTTTTCAACATAATTCTATGTTTTCGAACCGATTTACCTTATGTTTTCGATTTAGGCTTTTCAATTGTCTTTCGCTTTTCCATCTTTTTCATTTTTCTTCATCATCTTCACCAAAAATTGTTGAAACCTCATAAATTGGTTTCAATTTTAGGGTTTGATTTTGGTTATTGAGTTCAAAAAATCGTTTGAGAAGTAAGAATCGAGATACTTGAGGTTTCAGGATAGTAGAGAAGAAGAGAGAATCGAAAATGGGGAAAAGATTTTGGTTATAAATATCAGGTTTTTGGTTTTTCAGTGAAACGGTAAAGAGAAAATGCCTTTACAGAACAAGAAGAATGTTGTAACCTCTTTAATGCGGTTGGGGTGGTTTCGACCATTATTTTTTGGGTTAAATTAGACGGTTGGGTAATTCAGAAAGTTTTTATTTAACTTTTTATTTGCCGATCTTTTTGTAGTACTAGGTTGGCTTTGTGGTTCGTAACCCGGGCGTTATTAATTAATGATGAAATCGTTCCATATTTTCGAAGAACAACTGACAATTTTTTTGACCAAGTAAATAAATAATTGTTATGAAATAACATTTGGTGGATTTACACCATCATCTTTTCATCTTCTCTTCACCTTTTCATTTCCCCCACTACTTTGTAATTACCACCTCCACTAGTAGTAATAGGTGCATGCCTCTTAATTCTATGGTAAATGCTCATCTTCTGCTCCCTATAAATAGAGAGCATTTTTTTTATAATGGGATATCCCAATAAAAATTCTTCTTCATTTTCTTTTTATTTTCTATACCTCATTTTAGCTATAACACATTATCATACACGTAGCTCTACCGATTAATAGTTTTTTATTAATAAAAATTAGTTTTAATTTTGTTATGTTAATTTTTTTTTACTCGTATAAATTTCTACTTTGTATACTCAATTGATTTACATAAATATATTAGTAAATATCTTCTCATTTTTTTTTCTTGTTGTATACATCAACAAACGTCGTTAATAATTTTTAAGGTTTTCGTTTCGACTTCTCTTTAATCTTCTTATACAGTATCAAAAGTAAAAGAAACCCACCTGGTGGTATGTATAGATAGGGAATCATATGATGGTATACATAAAAAAAAATAGAAAATTAGAAAACCTAGCTGCTTACAAGGTCGGTATATTAAAAGATTAAACAATTTAATATTATAAGCAGGTGACGCAACGTCGAAATTTTGCTACGACGTTTGGGTAGATTTGTGCTGTGATAAAATAAGTATCTCTTTTTTGTAACAAACTAGTACTGTTTGGGTTTTATTTGTCTCATATGTCTCGTACACCGCACGGTGTTCTCTTAACACTGATCAGCAACAAGAGAACTGTTTTTTTTTAAAATTAATATCAGAACTATTTCGTTTTTCGTATTGCCTATATAAAAACAAAACCTCATGTTTAAGTTTTTTTTTATTAATCAATAATCGTGTTGTATTTTATACTTAACCTCGGAGTGTCGGAATTTTTTTCAAATTAAAATTCGTTTTCTTGCGTATGTTAGGCTGATATTTAAAGCCATAAGAATAGCATCTGATTGATGTTGCCAAATTTTCTACCATCGATCATATACGGATAATATTGATTATTTCTATTTAAAAAATTTTATCCATAAAAGAATTGTGTTGACATCTAATTCTAGTTGACACTAAGGTTTTAATATTTCTGACAAAAAAATCTTAACCTAAAGCTACATGCAATGACAATTATTATAGTTTTTATCTCTAAACAAGAAATTATTAACTTGGTTTTCTATTTTTTATCAGGTTTTTGTTAGATCTGTAACAATAGAAAATACTAAACATAGGAAGTTGTTAAGGTTAAAAAATCACTGAATTGATATCACATAATGGACAGAGCCACCTGCTTAACAAATTGTTTTTAACACAATAGTCCGCGGGTACTCCGCAAGATTGAGAGATGCTATACCCCAACAACGGAGATGTGTCCATGATAGAACTATGAGTTGTATAAGCACAATACAAATCACCCCCAAGAACTTAACATAAAGATAGAAGTGGAAGGGAAATAAACAAGCAGTGTGCGCAAAACAAAGCAAGAAGAAGGGAAAAGAAGACATGATAATAGCTGCTTCTGGAGTGAGTTCAAATGTAGAAATCCGTTTTGTTTTATAGGTAGAAGAAGATAACTTTGATGTCAATCAATTCCGTGCATGAAGCACGGACATAAAGTTTGAAATTCAATTCCATGAATGAAGCACGGACATAATGGTTAAAACGGAATTAAAACGTCAAGAGTAATTCTCGCCTAAAATCTCGTCGGATCAGACGCCCCCACACTTAAAGTAAAATTTAATTTGGTTTTAAATTCTTTAAAGAAATATATTATGTTCAAAAAGATAAGGTAAGTCTAGGTTGGCCCACAGCCGCAACCGCAACTAAGCCTGCACCCGCAACACACACTCATGCCCACAGCCGTAGCCACAGTCACACCCGCACCCACAACCAAAGCCGCAAGGCCACAAGTCCGCAAGCCGCAAGACGCAAGCGCAAGCGCACACCCGCACCTGAGCCCGTGCGTGCGTGCTTCGGTGCGAAGCGCCGCGCGTGTATGAAAAGCATGGTTGCACCAACTAGACCATAGCCTTAGTCCTTCGCCAACCACAAAAGTGTCTAAACACCTAAGGGCCCTCCCTTAGAAGCAACTTTCTAGGTAATAAAGAGAGGAATCATCTTTAGTTTCTCCAATGTGGGACTAAAGGTTCATTCACAAAAGTGAAAAATGAGCTAGTGTTCCTTAGTGATTTCTAGGTCCTAAGATCCATTCCCACCAAGACCAAAAACATTTTAAGTTCATTTTCTCCAACAATCCCCCACATGAATGAAAACCCGATGAAAATAAGAAATCAGAAAGCGAGAAATACCACTTATGCAATAGGTGTCCATAAGGTCTTGAACCTGTGCTTAGTGAGAAATTACCGGAACTACTTGATGGACAGTGAACGCGATGTCTTGAACTGCCATCGTTTGGTGTAGTTCATCAATAACTTCCACGCGTGATAACTCTCTAGTTGCTGTCAAGTTCGTACTGTTGTGTCCATTTTGGCCCTAGACATATCCCGTTTCTCAGAATGCTCTAGAGAATCAACTCAATTCTCATAGGAAGCGGCCCACTTCCTCATTCAGATAGGTGAGTTCCATCAAGAATGTTTACTGCTACACCCCACTTCAATCTTAAATTGAAACTATAAAACTCATTAAGACCTAATAAAAAGTCATCCTTCACATGTAGTCACACTATCACGTCTACACCATAGGGAAGGGACAGAGAATGAAATTCTCTGATATTGTTTCCTTTGACCCACTACAAATGAGTTGTCTCATTCAAAACCTTGATCTTGGGATTTCCAGTCACAAGGTTGAGTATCCTTCATGGAAAGTTTATTTAATGAGCTTAAGCCCCATCCCCCTCGATGCATTACTAACTATCTCCTTGGACAAGCCTTTCGTCAAAGGGTCCGCGATATTCTCCTTAGACCTCACAAAGTCAACAGAAATAATGCCAGTTGAGATTAGTTGTTTTAGGGAATTGTGTCTTCTACGAATGTGTATAGACTTCCCATTATAGTTGCTGTTTTTAGCATTAGCTATTGCAGCTTGACTATCACAATGTATAGATATAGCTGGCACATGCCTATGCCAAATATGAATGTCTTCTAAAAAGCATCTTAGCCAGGCGGCTTCCTCTCCTGCTTTATCTAACGCAATAAACTCCGATTTCATAGTGGATCGAGCTATACATGTCTGTTTGGAACTCTTCCAAGATACAGACCCACATGCTTGAATGTACATATATCCACTCGTATATTTAGACTCCTCTGAGTCTGCTATCCAGTTTGCATCACAAAATACTTCAAGGACTACATGGTAACTCTCATAATTTAAACAAAAGTTCAAAGTGTACTTCAAGTACCTTAACACTCTAATAAGTGCATCCCAATGCTCATTCCCTGAATTACAAGTATACCCACTCAACCTACTCACAGCATAACCAATGTCTGGTCTCGTACAATTCATTAAATACATCGGACTTCCTATAACACGTGAATATTCAAGTTGTGAAACTCCATTACCCTTATTCTTTTTGAGTCTACAACAAGGATCATAAGGAGTACAAGCAGGTTTAAATCAAACTGGTTATATTTTCTAAGCACAGATTCTACATAATGAGATTGACTAACACTATATCCATTAGAATTTCTTCTAATCTTTATCCCTAAGATCACATCAGCGGGGCCTAAGTCTTTCATGTCAAAGTTCTTATTTAGCATGCTCTTTGTGGAATTAATTACATCCATGTTTGTACCAAGTATAAGCATATCATCAACATACAAGCATACAATCACACTTCATCATTCACAAGTTTAGTATAAACACACTTGTCAGATTTATTGATTTTAAAACCACTAGAAATTATTACATGATCAAATTTTTCATGCCACTGTTTAGGTGCTTGTTTCAAACCATACAAAGATTTTTTTTCAGTTTACAGATTTTTTTTTCACAATCTTTCACTACAAAGCCCTCAGGTTGGTCCATATAAATTTCTTCATATAATTCACCATTTAGAAAAGCTGTTTTTACATCCATTTGATGTATCTCTAAGTTATGAATGGCAGCAATAACAATTAACATCCTAATGGAAGTAATTCTCGTAAAAGGTGAATAAGTATCAAAGAAATCTACACCTTCTATCTGTTTATAGCCTTTAGCTACTAATCTAGCTTTGTATTTTTCCACAGTTCCATCTATGTTATGTTTCCTTTTGAAGATCCATTTACAACCTATGGGTTTACACCCTAGAGGTAAATCTACAATCTCCCAAGTACCATTCTGTATAATGGAATCCATTTCACTAATGGCGGATTCTTTCCACCATGGACCTTCAGAAGAAGTCATGGCTTCTCTATAAGTCTGTGGATCAGTCTCAGCTAAGCATGTTATGAAGTATGGCCCAAAAGATTTTTCAGTTCTAAGTCTTTTACCTCTTCTAGGCTCAAATTCAAATTCATCTTCCTCTAAAGGTAATGTTTGACTAGTGGAAGGGACATCTAGGGGATCAACACATATCATGCGAGAATCAGATTTCAATAGAAAAAGATTTTCAAAGAACACAGCATCCCTAGATTCCATAATTGTATTCACACCAATTACAGAAATTTCAGAATTTACAACCATAAATCTATATGCAGTAGTATGTTCAGGATACCCTATGAAGACACAATCAACAATTTTGGGTCCTATCTTGGTCCCCTTAGGTGGAGGAATGGAAACCTTATCCAAACACCCCCACACTTTAAAGTATGCATAAGAAGGTTGTCTACCTTTCCATAACTCATATGGAGTTTTGTCTGATCCTTTAAAGGGTACTCTGTTCAAGACATAGCAAGCTGAGAGGACGACCTCCCCCCACAAGTTTGCAGGTAATCCTGATCTAATTAACATGGCATTCATCATCTCCTTAAGGGTTCGGTTTTTCCGTTCAGCCACACCATTAGGTTGTGGTGAATAAGGAGGGGTTATTTCGTGTAAAATGCCGTATTCTATGCAAAAATCTCAGATAGGAATTACATACTCACCACCACGGTCAGACCTAACAGTTTTAATGGTAGTACTCATTTGGTTTTCAACTTCTAGTTTATACATCTTAAAGGATTCTAAGACATCATCCTTACCTTTAAGTAAATATATGTGACAGTACCTCGTACAATCATCTGTAAAAGTGACAAACCATTTTTTACCACCTCTAGTTTGAACTGATTTCATGTCAACTAGGTCTGAATGAATTAATTCTAAGGGTTAAGAATTTCTCTGAATATTTTTCCTATAATTTTTTTAGCATATTTTGATTCCACGCATATTTCACATTTATGGTCATTATCCAAACTAAATTTGAGTATGCAGCCTATGCTAGCCAGTTTGTTCATTGACTTATAGTTTACATGTCCAAGTCTACCATGCTAAACATTCAATGACACACAAACATAAGCAGAAGAATCAATTTTATTCATTTCAACAGAGGTTACATAAAATTTGTAGAGACCCTCAGTCTTATAATCCTTTCCTACATAATCCTTACCTTTAGGGACAATAACTTTCCCAGATTCAAAAACAAGTTTAAAGCCCTTATCATCTAAAACACACAAGATACAAGAATTTTACAGATGTCCGGAACATGAAGAACTTCATTCAATGTGAGAGTTTTGCCAGAAATGAGATTTATCCCAACTTTGCCTTTTCCCGCAACCTGTGCTGCGGACGAGTTACCCATGTAGAGTTTCTCCCCTTCCCCTACCTTCTGATAGGAGGTGATCATATCTCTGTTTCCACAGACATGTTTGGTAGCACCAGAGTCTACCCACCAGTCTCTTACATTGGTTACCAAATTGACTTCAGACACCATGCCAGAAAACTCGTTCTTGTTGCTTTCAACCAAATTAACATAATTTTTCTTATTAAAGTCCTTACGTTTTCTACAATGCATTGCCATATGGTCAGGAATTCCACAAACATAACATGCACCTTTAATTTTACCAATGCCAGATTTGGGTTTCTGAAACGTACCTTTCTTGTGATGACCAGGCTTGTGATTGCGTTTTCTCCTGTCGCCCTTTTCAGTATTGGAAGACTTGTGTTCAATTACATGAAATTTATGAGACATGTCCCTTGCGGAAGATACATTCTTGTCCTTGGAGCACAATAATTCTTCCACTTGAATTTTCTTACCCAATTCAACCATACTGACTTCACCGGTTTCATGTCTCAATCTTCGTTTGTATTCAGACCAAGAAGACGGTAATTTCTCAATCACAACAGACACTTGAAATGTTTCATATATCACCATATCTTCAGCAATAATTTCACTGATAATACGCTGAAGTTCAAGGAATTGATCAACCACAGATTTTTCATTTGACATTTTGTATTCCAGGAACCTAGCTACCAAAAATTTCTTACCTCCAGCAGTTTCAGCTTGGTATTTCGCTTCTAAAGCAGCCCACAAATCAAAAGCAGTGAAGTTGTCTTTTGCATTATAGAAATCATACAATGCATCTTCTAACAGTTCAGAATATGATTTTTAGCCATATAGTTTTGTCTACCCCAAGTTTCCAACTCCCTTTCATTTCCAGCATCATTCAAAGTCTCATTAAAGGATTTCAGAACTAATTCATCTAGCATATGGAAACTCAGAAAGAACAACATCTTGGACTGCCATCTTTTGAAATCTTTGCCATTGAACTTTTCTGGTCTATCAACATCATTCTTAGCCACTGTTACAAAAGAAATAGTTATTCTGTTAAGATTGTTGGATCTGCAACAATAGAAAGCACTAAACATAGGAAGTTGTTAAGGTTAGGAAATCACTGAATTGATATCACACAATGGACAGAGCCACCTTCTCAGCAAATTTTCCTTAACATAATAGTCCACGGGTACTCCTCAAGATTAAGAGACCAACAACGGAGATTTGTCCAGGATAGAACTTCCCGTTATGACTTGTATAAGCACAATTCAAATCACCCTCAAGAACTTAACATCAAGATAGAAGTTGAAGGGAAATAAACAAGCAGTATGCATAAAACAAAGCAAGAAGAAGGGAAAAGAAGACACGATAGTAGCTGCTCTTGGAGTGAGTTCAAATGTAGAAATTCGTTTTCTTTTATAGGTAGAAGAAGATAACTTTGATGTCAATCAATTCCGTGCATGAAGCACGGATATAAAGTTTGAAATTCAATTCCGTGCATGAAGCATAAACATAATGATTAAAACGGAATTAAAACAATCAAGAGTAATTCTCGCCTAAAATCTCGCCGGATCAGACGCCCCCACATTTAAAGCAAAATTTAATTTGGTTTTAAATTATTTAAAGAAGTATATTCTGTTTAAAAAGGTAAGGTAATGTAATCTACGCCTGCACCCGCAGCTACGCCCGCACGCGCAACACACACTCATGCCCGCAGCAGTATCCACAGTTACACCTGCACCCGCAGCCGCAAGTCCGCAAGCCGCAAACCGTAAACCGCAAGACGCAAGCGCACCCGCACCCGAGC
This sequence comes from Papaver californicum, assembly GCA_023531435.1. Classification (NCBI taxonomy): domain Eukaryota; kingdom Viridiplantae; phylum Streptophyta; class Magnoliopsida; order Ranunculales; family Papaveraceae; genus Papaver; species Papaver californicum. Next base: position 76,249 of record JAJJMC010011250.1, on the reverse strand, counting down.
CCGAGCCCGTCTTGCGTGCTTCGGTGTGAAGCACCGCGTGTGTGTGAAAATCATGATTGCACCAACTAGCCCATAATCTTAGTCCTCCCCCAACCACAAAAGTGTCTAAACCCCTAAGGGCCCTCCCTTAGAAGCAACTTTCTAGGTAATAAGGAGAGAAATCATCTTTAGTTTCTCCAATGTGGGACTAAAGGTTCAGTCACAAAAGTGAAAACTGAGCTAGTGTTCCTTAGTGACTTCTAGGTCCTAAGATCCATTCCCACCAAGACCAAAAACATTTTAAATTCATTTTTCTCCAACAATCCCCCACATGACTGAAAACCCGATGAAAATCAGAAATCAGAAAGTGAGAAATACCACTTAGGCAATAGGTGTCCATAAGGTCTTGAACCTGTGATTAGTGAGAAATTACCGGAACTACTTGATGGACAGTGAACGCGATGTCTTGAACTGCCATCGTTTGGTGTAGTTCATCAATAACTTCCACGCGTGATATCTCTCTAGGTGCTGTCAAGTTCGTGCCGTTGTGTCCATTTTGGCCCTGGACGTATCCCGTTTCTCAGAATGCTCTAGAGAATCAACTCAATTCTCATAGGAAGCGGCCCATTTCCTCATTCAGATAGGTGAGTTCCATCAAGAGTGTTTACTGCTACACCCCACTTCAATCTTAAATTGAAACTATAAAACTCATTAAGACCTAATAAAAAGTCATCCTTCACATGCAGTCACACTATCACGTCTACACCATAGGGAAGGGACAGAGAATGAAATTCTCTGATATTGTTTCCTTTAACCCACTACAAATTAGTTTTCTCATTCGAAACCTTGATCTTGAGATTTCCAGTCAGCAAGATTGAGTATCCTTCATGGCAAGTTTATTTAATGAGCTTAAGCCCCATCCCCCTCGATGCATTACTAACCATCTCCTTGGACAAGCCTTTCGTCAAAGGGTCCCGATATTCTCCTTAGACCTCAAAAAGTCAACAGAAATAACGCCAGTTGAGATTAGTTGTTTTAGGGAATTATGTCTTCTACGAATGTGCATAGATTTCCCATTATAGTTGCTGTTTTTAGCATTAGCTATTGCATCTTTACTATCACAATGTATAGATATAGCTGGCACTTGCCTATGCCAAAGAGGAATGTCTTCTAAAAAGCACCTTAGCCAAGCGGCTTCCTCTCCTGCTTTATCTAACGCAATAAACTCCGATTCCATAGTGGATCGAGCTATACATGTCTATTTGGAACTCTTCCAAGATACATACCCACACGCTAGAGTGAACACATATCCACTTGTAGATTTATACTCCTCTGAGTCTGATATCCAGTTTGCATAACAAAATCCTTCAAGGACTGCAGGGTAACTCTCATAATTTAAACAAAAGTTCAAAGTGTACTTCAAGTACCTTAACACTCTAATAAGTGCATCCCAATGCTCCTGCCCTGGATTACAAGTATACCTACTCAACCTACTCACAGCATAATCAATGTCTGGTCTCGTACAATTCATTAAATACATCGGACTTCCTATAACACGTGAATATTCAAGTTGTGAAACTCCGTTACCTTATTCTTTTTGAGTCTACAACAAGGATCATAAGGAGTACAAGCAGGTTTAAATCAAACTGGTTATATTTTCTAAGCAAAGATTCAACATAGTGAGATTGACTAAGATTATATCCATTAGAATTTCTTCTAATCTTCATCCCTAAGATCACATCAACGGGGCCTAAGTCTTTCATGTCAAAGTTCTCATTTAACATGCTCTTTGTGAAATTAATTACATCCATGTTTGTACCAAGTATAAGCATATCATCAACATACATGCATACAATCACACATGCATCATTCACAAGTTTAGTATAAACACACTTGTCAGATTCATTGATTTTAAAACCACTAGAAATCATTACATGATCAAATTTTTCATGCCACTGTTTAGGTGCTTGTTTCAAGAAGAAGAAGATAACTTGTATAGGTAGAAGAAGATAACTTTGATGTCAATCAATTCCGTGCATAAAACATGAACATAAAGTTTGAAATTTAATTCCATGCATGAAGCACGAACATAATGGTTAAAGCGGAATTAAAACGGTCAAGTCTCGCCGGATCAGACGCCCCCACATTTAAAGCAAAAATTAATTTGGTTTTAAATTCTTTAAAGAAATATATTATGTTCAAATAGGTAAGGTAAGTCTTGGTTGGCCCGCAGCCGGAGCTATGCCCGCACCCGCAGCACACACTTATGCCCGCAATCGTAGCCACAACCACACCCGCACTCACAGCCACAGCCAAATCCGCAAGACGCAAGACGCAAGCGCAAGCACACCCGAGCCCGAGCCCGTGCGTGCGTGCTTCCGTGCGAAGCACCGCTTGTGTGTGAAAAGCATGGTATGACCAACTAGCCCATAGCCTTAGTCCTCCCCCAACCACAAAAGTGTCTAAACCCCTAAGGACCCTCCCTTAGAAGCAAATTTCTAGGTAATAAAGAGAGAAATCATCTTTAGTTTCTCCAATGTGGGACTAAAGATTTATTCACAAAAATAAAAAATAAGCTAGTGTTCCTTAGTGACTTCTAGGTCCTAAGATCCATTCCCACCAAAACAAAAAACATTTTAAATTTATTTTTCTCCAACAGTTTTTGTACACCATGGATACCAAATTTCATTCTTCTACATGAATAGTATGGAAAATAATGATATATTTTTCTTGTAAAGAATATTTAATAAAAATGGGTCATTCTTAAATTTCCGAATTCCACTACTCTCGTGAAAGTATGTGTATCTTTCTGATTTTCTTCGGATTAAAGTTTTCTTTCTATTTATTATCTTATTCAAGTGATGTTTTACATGTGATTGAAGTCTACACAGAACAATTGATTTTATCACTATCTAAAATACGCGAGGTAAAATATCATGATTGATGGATTTGTTTCATAAGAAGAACCATTGATATTATTATAACCTATTTATATATTTATTTTAGATGTAATTAATATTCATCAGTAAATTCTAATTAGATATGGTCTAATTCATGGGCGATCATTTTCACCAATATAAGTTCAATTTTGTTTTCTCTAAAAAAAAATTCCATAGAAAAAAAAAGTTTTGATTTCTTTTTTTCTCTATTTTTTATTATAGAAAAAAGAATAAATAAATCCATCAAAAGATGGTTTACAGTTTCTATTTCTGTAACGAAACTATAATCACCAAAATTCTTGTTATCACAATTTAATAATTTTTACGATAACCAAACACATGTATGGTTAAAAAACCTGCGACCAATTAAATTTGGTATCTTTGTCCGTTAGACAAGGATTATGTGATTTACACATATGGTTTCTATTTTTTTACAAGAAACCATCTGTCAACCATATAATGGATTTTTCCTATGCGATGACTAAAACGATATTTTTTTTCTTTTGTCGATACGATTTTGGTAAATTGTACAAACTAATCGGTGTTGATTTTCTCCATCGTTTCTTCAAGATGAGAAAATATATTGGCATATGTTCAATTTTTTTTTTTCAATATGGTGTGATTTCGAAAACAAACTTGTACCATCAAATATGGTTTTATCTAAAAGTAAACTATTGGTTTCTATTTCTTCAATGAAACCATTCATTAACCAAAGAGTGTATTTTTTTCTAAAATCAATAACGACAGTGATTTTTTTAATTTCCTAAAAAGAATCATATAATTCAATTGAGAATGGCTTTCTCCATCGATCCTAAAAGGATGAAATATTGTTATTATGACATAAGCCAATTGCAAATATCAGTAAAAATGAATCGCTGCATTCCTGGTGGATACTAATTAAGCAATTTTATTTTTCCTCCTGGTAGTTATCTCTAAAATTTTTGAATTCGTTTCACTGGAATAGGTAGGACACAAAAGGTCAAACAAAGGGTGTGCACCCGACTTGTTAGCTAGCCTTATTATTAGTCCTTGTAGTGACTATATTGATCTTGATATTAATTTCTTTTGATACATAAAGTGTCTATAATTTCATTCTAAAGTGAATGATTATCTCGTTGGTCTATAGGTCATAACTTTTATTTTTACTTTTGGATATTTATTTGCATATTTTGTATGTTTTTGATTGTAACCAATAAAAATCATGGTTGATGTTCAATTTGTGTGTCAAGTAAACTATAATTTTAGGATAATTTTTTTATGGCTCTTGAAGTCAAAATCTACTGTCTAACCTGGTGTTGTTACAATCCAGAATTCATTAATTATGAGTATATGTTCTCGAATTAATCGAATAATACTTTACGAAACTTGTTTTTGTATATGTGATATAAATATTTCCGCCATGATCAGGGCGAGACTATACACTACTAGACATTGATGTTCATTAACTTAAAAATTATATCAATTTCTCTCCCATCATGATCAAATCAAAAAAGGATGTCAGTGAATAGGCGTGAAAATGTCTCATTATACTTTTATATAAGCTTTTTCCTCTTGAAAAGGAAAATCCAATCACATACACTAACAAGTAGCATTTTCGAAGAGGCTACATATAATGCTCCAATAGAGTCTATCAAAACAAGATCCACATTCTCATAGTTCATATCTCCTCGTTAGAAGATATGAAGATTATAATGCTTGTGGGCGCTGGTACCAGTAATTCTATGAAATTTTCAAGATATGCATATACACTTGAGAATTGTGTGGTATCATGGTAATCTAATATAATTTTCGAATATTCCTTTAGAGTAGCTACTGAAATAATAATAACGATGGGAATTAACCCCTCTGCAGAGTGATATCGGCATATGTGATTGGTATGCACAAAATCCAAATTATGTTGGATTGAAAATTCTTGAATAGCGTAAATATTTGGATCAAAGACTTAACACCTTAAACGTACAAGCCTGAATTCTGAAAATTACAGGTTGGTGTAGTCTTCATGCGTTATAAGAAAAATATGATCGTTGTAAAATAATTTGAGGGTTTATTTTTTTTCTCATACCCTAGGATTGGTTCAATAATATTTTGTTCTCCTTATATGATGCATTTGGCGTGGTATTCCTTAAAAGACTGGTATCACATTTACACAAGAAATATGGTCGGAGAACGCATTCAAATTTGTAATCCATGGAAGATTCAAATTATATTCAGGCAGCCACCTGACTCGATTATGTCAGGTTTAACAATCTTTTATGTGTTTTTAGAAATTTGGTACAAATCCAAAATTCCGGATTAATTGATGATATCAACTTTACAGGTCTCTTGAAGAATACTTAAAAACAATAAAATCCGCGCTTAGCAGCATAAATTCTACAATTTCTTGATTTGTGCAGTTAAGAATCATGCTAGCATAAAGCTTGTCTATTAACTAGACTATAATTTTTTTTTGATGCTTATTTCTAAACTCATATAATTGAGTTAGCATCCACAAAGACGTCAAAAGTTGTATCTTTTTCCTTCATTTCAGGTTTTGTCCCATGTGGTTTTTCTGACAAGGTTTTAACGAGGCAACATCTCGCTGACGTTGAATTTTCATTCAAGATGTTTATATTGTGCTCTTTTTCCTTCATCCAGATTTTTTCCCATCGGGTTTTACTGGTAAGGTTTTGGTGAGGCAATTTAGATTGACATTATGGTCATCCAAGAGGGAGTTGTATATTTTTGTCTATTTAGTGGATGCCCATATTTGATTAGACCAAATCAACATAACCACCTCCTAGGAATTTGCTGAACCACATAAGGTTTAATGACAAATACGGTATTTGTTCAGTATGGTAATGTATTCGCATCTTGGCACTTTGTTGAAGAAACTACATCAACTGCTTCTGCAAACCATCTTCAAGAAGCTAGTAATCCATGATACAAGTCCTCAATGTACTTAAAAAAGCATGAAGACTTGAGAACACTACTACTAGAAGACTAACACAAAGACGACTTCATCAACTAGTAATTTTCTGCATTCAAGAAACTCGTTCACCTAAATTGGGAAGTCTCGACTCAAAGATTTGCAAGCCAAGAATTTAAGTACTCATCAGGGGAGAGTCATCATACAAGGTGCACTCTACTGGACTTATCTCTTTGTACTCTTTTTCCTTTGTCAAGGTTTTGTTCCACTGAGTTTTTCTTGTCAAGGTTTTAACGAGGCATCATATGCGTGTCCAACACTACTCTATATGTTTTGTACTCTTTTTTCTTCGCCTAGGTTTTTCTCTTCGGGTTTTCCTAGCAAGGTTTTAATGAGGCAATATTAGTAGTGTGGTGTCATCCAAGGGGGAGTGTTATGAAATAACATTTGGTGGATTCACAACACATTTACACCACATTTACATCTCCTCTTCACCTTTTTATTTTCCCTACTACTTTGTAACTACCATCACCATTAATAGTAATAGGTGCATGCCCCTTAATTCTATAATAAATGTTTATCTTTTTCTCCCTATAAATAAACAGTATCTTTTTTATAATGGGGTACCCAATAAAATTCTTCTTTATTTTCTTTCCACTTTCTATGTCTCATTTTAGTTTATAACAATAACACTTTTACGAAACACATGGAGTATGTTTTATGAATAAACCAACAACTGGTCCGGACACCTAGGCACACAGGACCAAATCGATGTACAACACTTCATATTAGCTTCAAACTGCAGATTCTGCATAAAAGAAAGGTTAGGTAATTTAAGCGATACCCTTGAAAGTTGTGTGGAGCGGAAGAATCGTGTAATCGATCAGGTAAAGTTTGTGAAGGGTCAAGAGACACGTGATTATTAACGTGACGAAGAGAGAGTAGTCTAGTGTGGTGGTGAAGAACGTAACCTCATTTATTACATTTTCTGGTAACGTGTTCAGGGTTCCTCTAGATAACTCTTCTTCCCAGCCATCTTCTCACATACTACTTTGTTTGATTCTATTAAGGGTTGGTGTATTATCACAATCCGCCCACTGACTACTGACTACGGCAAGTTACATATGTAAGCGAATCTCCATAAACTAGTGGACTAGGGAGTATTACTATACAGTTGTCCTATTTCTTTTTGTTGGGCTTTAACTTTTAATAACAACCTCAATGATCGGTAGATCTTCCGTACATAGGATATTTGGGGGAAAATACAGTGATGACCGATCAAGAAAATTGAAAAAAAAGAAGGAAGTAATGGAAATATTGCAATGTTTTCCTCATTTTGGGATTTTTTTTTACTGATGGAACACTTTTGAACTAGCAGATTCATAACCACACGATTTAATGAGATATGACATTAGCTAACTAGGACATAACTATGATGGTTAATCTCATCTGATGGAGTATTTTTGAACTAGCAGATTCATAGCCACACGATTTAGTGAGATATGACATCAGCTAACTAGGACATAACTATGGTGGTTAATCTCACCGAATAGTTGATAAAGAAAAACTCTTGTGATCTTAACAAGTTAGCTGGGTAAGTCGTACCATTTGCTTATAATTAATGACCAAAACACCCAACTAATTCCTTCATTTGCTTCCAAATTTCATCTATGCGAATTGTATCATCATTTACCTATGGCTATTATCTTGCTGTTAATTCTTACTTATGAAATATGGTTTCCATTATTTTCTGTTTCAATAGGAGAAACAATTAATAATTAAGGCTCATAATCAACAACATGACTCTGATTGATTGATCTTCTGAAAATAGTATTGAAACTAATGGTTTCCAATTTATCATTGTGATCTATCAATTATCAATACCTCCCATTCCTGAAAAATCATCGTCAATTTAGTCATTCATGGTTATTATCATGAACATCATCAATACCATTATCAACAACATCATTACCATAAACACAACATTAACCTTTTCGTCTCTAACTCAATTGGAGATTTTTCTTGTTTTTGTTTAATGGGGTAATGTCGGGGAAAATGTTGAAGAAAGTGACATAGAAGAAGTGGGTTTTCTCTAGTTTGATTCTGCTAGATTAGACACAATTTTCATATGGGTTCGACATTTTGAAGAATAAATCTGCAGTAGCGTAGTGGGTTCTTCTTCAAGCTTCACAAATTGTAACATTCTTATTACTCATTTCAATTGATAATAATTTTTTTTGACAAAACAAGAAAAATAACAAGATCAAGATTCTTGAGAAATAGAGATTCGTATTGGAGTAGTATCACTATGTATTTGGTAGAAGATGAAAACGAAGTATTCGTTAATACTTGGATAACTCAAACATTCGATGATAACTTGAGGGTTAAGTCATATGTAGATGCGTCATATCTCACTAGATCGGACGGTTATAAATTTGCTAGTTCAATACTGATCTAGCACTTGAAGGCCTAGGATCTATTTGGAAAGAAAAAGATATTTTGATAACT
>JAJJMC010011250.1:14857-67908 GCA_023531435.1 Papaver californicum | reverse complement strand
TTTTTTTTTTGCTTGATAAAAATGAACTACATGATACTCCCTTTTATAGATAGGAGATCACAAAATACAAAGAGACATTTTGACAAATCATAAAGATAGGATGGACTTTACAAATCTCTATGTGACTCTTTGACAACAACACAATAAACTTAGACAAATAAAAGTAATCCCAAGAGTGCTTGGATAAGAACTCAATTTATTATGCCAACAGCACTGCCAGAGCAAAATTTTTGCCCTCATTTTGCTACCTAATATGGCAAAACCACTGAAATAAGTCCACATCCACACCCTGATTTAGTGCCAAGAGAACCCGAGGACAGTATCTGAAGCAGTCTCCAACTGATTTGTGAACTCATCTTTTTAACAAGTGTGGATGCTCGTCCCGGGGATTGGAAACCGCTCCAATGAGCTCCTAAAACCATAGCATTACGTTCTTTGGCATAGGTTAAGGGGAAAGTGCACAGCCGTTCAGATAGAACACGGCACCCCTAATCTCTCTCTAATTCGAAAGAAATGATTCTCTGGTGTATCCATCGTTTAGAAGTGGCTATACATTATTTATAAATCTATATTATAAGCAAGTTACCTACTCCTAAATTTTCAGAAACCGCATGATTATATAGCCAAAGGGGATAAGTCGTGTCGTGCCTTCATCACTCTTCTCACATTTACATACGAGTACCTAAAGGTCTTTAACTGTTTTCGGATTGGGTGTGGCCGATAAACCGATATTAATTACAGTTTATCCCTATTCAGTTGAAAGAGAACTTCGACAGCTCTTGAGATTGTTAAGATTTGCTTCTTTGAGATGTATATTTTCTCTTAGAATTTCTGCCAAGAACAAGCCCTAGCTAGCCCATTTTCACGACCTGATTTTGATTGGGGAAGAAATCATCTGTTGAGTTCTTTCTCTTTGTAATTGTGGTCCCACTTGCTTGATACACTATAATTATATTAAAGCCCTTCCAAACAACAACAATACCCAAGTTCTTTTTATCTGTTTGGCACAAAATTCTCTCGCAATATAATAGAACTAACCTTCGTCCAATTGTTAGCATTTATCCTGCAATTTAAAACTACTATGCAAATTTCCCATATATGAAGTAAGATATTTAGGAAATGGGATTAAGATGTTGAAATAGCCTAAATAAGCCATGAATGTGCATGTTTGTTCGAACGAATATTCGGTAGAACCTACGGTTCTTGGTATATAAAGTTTGTTGTTAAATTTGGATGTCAAACTATTTCTTGATTTAGCATGCTAAAGTCAGCTACAGTTTGAATAGATTAGGTAATAGAGTTTTAGGATTTTTCGACTCATGAAGAATGGAGAATTAAAGAACTTCATCAAGGTTAGTAACGAAGACTGTTTTTTTTTTCATACATTTTTAATTCTATTTATCTATCTATCTGTAGATGATGGGGTTTTGACAAGGATAAAATAGTAAAATTATCTCTCAAGACTCGAGTATGAGAAATATCAAACCTTAAAATTACGCAAAGAGTATTTTAGGCAGGTGTTTATCCCTGTTCCCTCTCAGGTGCTCATCCCTGTCCTCTCTCTATATGTATGACCAACTACATATACGGTTAAAATTACTGAATGAATCAACATTCATTACTATACGAAATCACTAGAATGACATTGGTGCTTACTATGCCATTCCCAGACATTCTATAATTCTACAAATGAATTAATCATGAAGATTCATTATCTAACATCCAAGACGCAAGTAAATGGTCTAAGACGCCTAAAAGGCGTTTTTACATTAAGCTCGTCAGGTGTAATTTTACACTGCCCTGTACAAAGTTGTGAGCTGGGGAAATTTGGTACTCTTCGTATGGATATCCTCTGAAACATACAAAAAAATCACATCAATCGGAAAAACGGTCTAAGAGATATGATAAAAAAATTCAACTAAGTCGCAACTGAATTATTCCCGACTTTTGTCTGTTTCGTCTTTTTGAGACCCTAAATGAACTCAAAACTCAAATCCTTCCGAGGTAGGAGATATCTGGTGTTCTGGGCATCAAAAGGTTGGGGTATATCATCGAAAATGGACTCCGTATGAGGAATTTACGGCGTTTTCAGTGAAAACCTTAAATCTGAATTTTCTGACGACGAAATTTCACAAGAATTTTATAAGGCGTCTCACTTCTCTTGTCCAATAATTGGCGTTTTACTCTTTTGTCCTCAACATGTGAGCCTTAGTACAAAGAGTAAAAACGTGGACGTCTTAGCTCTTATCCAAAACTTGGCGTTTTACTCTTTCGCCTTCAACTGTGCGCCTTAGTACAAAGAGTAAAAATGTGAATGTCTTAGCTCTTGTTCAAACTAGGCGTTTTGACCCTTTTACCCTAAACTTGTGCTTCTTAGGTAAAAGAGGAGATCTTGTGCGTCTTTGCTCCAGAAGCAAACTAATGCGTCAATGTCTCTCTTGTCTGAACAATGCGTTTTACTCTTTCTCCCTCAACGAGTGAGCCATAGTACAAAGAGTAAAAACGTGAATGTCTTAGCTCTTGTTCAAATTAGGCGTTTTGACTCTTTGACCCTAAACTTGCGCTTCTTAGGTAAAATATGAGAACTTGTGCGTCTTTGCTTTAAAAGAAAAACTCAAACGTCAACACCTCTCTTGTTTGAACAAAACGTTTTGACCCTTTTAACCTAAACTTGTGCTTTTTAGGTATAAGAGGAGAGCTTGTACGTCTTTGCTCCAGAAGCAAACTCGTGCGTCAATGCCTCTCTTGTCTCAACAATGCATTTTACTCTTTTTCCTAAATGTGTGAGCCTTAGTATAAAGAGTAAAAACGCATATGTCTTGCCTCTTCGACCAAACTAAGACACATTTTATTCTTTTACCCTGAACTTGTGCTTCTTAGGTCAAAGAAGCAAACTCGTGCGTCTTAACTCATAGGCAAGCTTGAGTGTTTTTGTTTCAATAGGAAAAACTCGTGTAGCTTAGCACACTCCTTTTAACTAGGGAGGCTTAGTTAATCCTTTCAACCAGAGATCCTTAAAGTCAGCTTCTAATACTTGCTTAATAGGGTTTGCTGCACATATACAAATTTCAAAACCCTAATTTATTTATCAAAGGCCATGCTAGGTCTCATTTTTATGTGTGACTTCTCACACATATATTTTCACGTGTGGCCTATCACACATATATTTTTCTCATGCGCAACAACATACACTTATTTTTACAAAATAAGCATGTTAATTCAAAATTGACTAAGTTGAACATACTGTTCCTTATACATAAATAAATCATATTTATTTTATTTTTAGTCTGCTAGACTCATCAGGCTAGTCAAGCAAGACAGGTCTTTAGTCAAAAGAATAAGAAAGTCTCATTCGACTCAATAATATCAGTAGTGCTTAATACTACTAAAATTATGCGAGACAACCAAATATCACAAATGGGGGGATATTCACTAGGGTATTGGTCTGGCGGTCTATGGCACGTGGTGCAGTAATGCGCCAACTACAGAGAAAACTTTAGAAGTTCGAATAGCAGTTGAGTAAGGGAGTGTTGCATTGAGCAAACGTTAATCGAAGTGGAGAGCAGTTGTCAACACTTTATCCAATTTCTCCACTTCATCACTACTCAACCATTGACACTTTCTTCTAGAGAGGAGGTCAGATGAACGATTACAATAGCTATGACTATAAAATAGATTTCTCAATTTGGTGAACAACAAGTTGAAAAGGACAATTCCAAGTCTGAGTCTAATACAGAACAACACAAGTTGAACTCGATCATTCAACCTTCTCACACAGAGAATTGTTTATAGCTATTCATACTAATTACATCTCACAGAGCCTGATACTTTGACCTCAATCCTTCTATCGCTTCCCTTTTTAAGAATTGACGAATTATCACCAACTCACCCTTTTCCTAAATTACCCTTTAATGCGTTTTTCCCCACAAAAATTTTGGCGACCACAGTGGAAGATCAATCTCTCCGTTGTAATTTCTAAATTTCTTGAATTTCCTCAGTTTCAAAACGGTTGATCTTGGGTCAGATTCAATAAATAACCCGAATACCAATTTTGCTACTACCAAAGTTGGTGCTCCTGGTAATACTCCTCTGGTAATTAACATTAACCACCCTTTCTCTATATGGTCAGCATTCTGAAGAAGTAAGGGATGCACAGACTCCACTTACCACAACCGATGTGATGCAGATACAAGAGATTCTTCCCTAGACTTAGGCAATCGACTATAACTACACCTGTTTTGATGGAGAGAGTCAGACCTGCTAGGAATGAAGAACCATGTGAGACTAGTGTTAACAGATGGCTCACAAGTAAACATTACAAAATTCAACCATCTGTGGGTGCTGTGACTGAAGGAGGCAAAAGGAAAGCTACAACACCAGATAAACAACCAAAGCATGCAGCACCAACACCAATTTTAACTCCAATATCACAGCCATGCCAACCACATCTAAGAAAGCGGCCCCAGCTGTAGCTACAACATCGAGTAAACGTCAACAACAACCAAGGGAGGATCTGGTCTCTCCTGACTTCCTCAACTCTTTTAAGTGTGGATACAATACACCGTCAAGTTACCTCACATTTGATATCCACTAACATAACAAGAAATGATAAAGCTCAAGAGAGTTGCACCAGCACACAAAAACTATTTCCCCGTCAGAAGCTTCACTACCTCTGTTGAACCTGTCAACCAAATTGTCCAAACTCTCATGGAGCTGTGAACTTCTGTACTTCTCGAAGGCACACCATCATCTCTGTCAAGATTCTGAAAGCTGGAAGAGTCACTCGACATGAAGCCATCTACTCTTCAATGATGATCAAAGACCTTGAAGGGAAATCAATAGAAGCAAAAGGCTACATCATCCTTGGGATAACAATGAGGAAACCTCAGACAGAAGACAAGTTCTATACCACCAAAGAAAATATGGGCTATGACATGGTGTTGGGACGCTCATGGCTCCACACTAACCAGGTTATAGTTCCCACGATGCTTGCAATGACATCTTGTTGATGGTGGATTTTTGACAAGCGGGAAAATTATAATATTACCTTTGCTCAACTGCAGAGACATAAAATAAATGTATATGTACAAACGTTCTGTCCCGGGATCAGAATTATGAATATGTACTTTTGTCTTACATTCTGCAAGAGAATTTAGAATGCGTATTCAGCTCATGGCTATATCAGCCTTATAACTCTTTTATATATGTACGCGCCTCAAAGTTTGAGGGTTTACCCGGCTAAACCCTCATTATTACATTGCATCCATACAAACTATCTGCATTAATCTAAACACACTGATTATGAAAAATTGTGAGCATTTGGAATGGATGTTACGTTATTTCTGAATAGAAAATGCTAATTAGATGCAAACCATCTAAATGCTGAGTTACATCGAACATCATATCAAGTCGCAAACTTCCACGACTGAATTCCTTGAATATGTTCTGTATGCACTGCATAAAAGCTAAGCATAATGCGAGCATTAAATCTCATGCGACTAAGAATCCCTAAACAGGCCATGGCTATGGCCATGGCAAGTGCCGATGCTAGTATCACATAGGAAATGGTCACAATTACAACAAGTTCCATCCCTATATGCCAAAACCATGCTCTTAGCAATGCTAGCGCTCCATCCTTACTTCCCATTTTTGCTACCCTTACCTGCTGTTGCAGCGCCATCCTCGCATGTTTCTACCGTACCATTCCTTGCCTGCTTGTGCTAGCATCATTCTTCGCCGCTAACGCCATCGCCTACGCCAAATCCATAACACTAGCATGTGCTAGCAGCACCTCAAATTGTGCCTATATCACTCTCCATTGTTGCTAGCACAACTTGCATGCTTCAAGCATGCTACAAATACGCCATTTCCATGCTGTAATAGCATAAGCTTATTGATAATATTTTACGACAAACTCTCAAAGTACTCACATACTTTGAGTCCATGACTGGTGGTTTATAACATCATGCGACATGTCAACACCCCATGATTGGAAAGTTACAAGTAGTGGTGACGGTTACGACAGTTGAAGAGATGGTGGAGTAATGGTTTCCAGAAAATTCCCAAATATAATGGGCGATTATGCTATTATCCCCATAATATCCATCTCTTTACTCCCTCACTACCTCCACTACTTACGAAGGAAAAATGTGTATTCCCAACCTCTATAAATAGGCTACTTAGCATATTCAGAAAACAGAACAAGCTTATCATTCTCACAAGCTCTGTTATTCTCTATAGTTCAACACATTTAAACACAATTCATCACACTGATTCCTTCAACTTTATTTTCTTCCCTCCCCTAAGATAACCCATCTTCTCTCTTTGTAACCGAAACAAAACGTGAACGACCATTTTCTTGGTTTAGGCTCGTTTTGTACGATTTTGATCCTTGAACCAAAAAAAAAATACTTTTACAGTACATTGTTTTTCCTAAGAGAAATTTTTAGGTACTAACAATTGGCGACGACATCGGAAGATCAAACTCTCGGTCACAAAAGTCAGTTCTCTCACTGGTCCAGATGGTTGGCCTTAGATTGGATTCAACAACTACCAATCCCAATATTTCCCCTGTCAATATCAATGGTGATGTGGATAACCCCTCTTCGACAGTCAATGACACCACCAACCTGAGCCTCACCAATGGTACCACTGAAGAAGTCGAAACCTCAATTACATTGGATGAGTTGATGCAAAGAAAAGAATCTCAAGCAAGAATTCTAGCAAGACTTGAAGATGCAGTAAGCGCTTTATTATCTTCCCTTGTCAAGTTAATAGAAAAAATAGGATATCATAGTGCTTTTGAACAAGGCCCAAATTTCACCGGACCATGGATAAAATTCCCGACTAGCGCTTCCCCGCACCATAATATTGGGAGTTTCACCACTACTGAAAAACCGGTGGATCAGGAAGCCACATTCCTAATTGAGAACTTGTGTGAGCTCCTCCACTTTTCCAAGGATAAACGTACCGGTACCTTTGTTTTGATGGTGGATTTTTGACAAAGGAAAAAATTGTAACATTACCTTTGGTCAGCTAAAAAGACATAGAATAAATATAAATATATCCGTACAAACTATATGTATTTATACAGAAAGCTCTGATTATATAAAATTGTGAATATTCGGAGTACAAGCTATGCCATATCTGAATGAAAACACTAATTAAATGTATACCATCTATTTGCAGGGTCGCATCAGGCATAATCTCAAGATTGCAGACTTCCACGGCTGAATCTCTTGAATATGTTCTATGTGCACCGCATAACAGCTAAACATAATGCTAACATTAAAATCTCATGCGACCGAGAACCTCTAAATAGGCCATAAGCGTGTCCACGACATTAATAAATGTCACGGACCGTAAAATTTTGCCTCCGGCGCTATGCGCTGGGAAGGCCAGAACTCCCCGATGCACGGCTTAAAAGATAGTAACCGGACCTTAAAGCTTAACTTCTATCTGTTATATGCAGGTATATTTGCCTTTCCAAGCATGCTTTGCAAGCATGATACTCAAAACATAGTTTCCATACCGTTCCAACTCACCCTTATTCTAAAAAGGGTACATGACCAATAAAGCCAATGGTGAATGCCTTTGGAAAGCATCACATAATTACGATTATTGTCCAGGCCTAACTCATGCCTTGGACTAGTACCTAGGACATTTCAAGCCTAATTTTTCGCTTCATCAACTCTGCTTCGACCATGCGCTGGAGGCTGCACTGGTCTTGCTCTTGCCAATGGTGCAGCAACCAGGCATATTCTGTTCATACCGTATGGCTTGATAGGAAGTATGATCATCCATCAAATGGAATGAAACTACCTCATCAAGTGCGGTAACAATCATCTCTTGCATACCATTACCGAGCCAGATGATATGAGTTACCAAAGAGTCGCACACATCTCCCAAATTAGATGATATGAGCGACGAGATGCTGCACCTTAATGCATTGCATTTCGGCTTCCTACGTACACAACCCGTACCTTGAAGGGATCAAGCATGACCGTAGTTCATCAAAATTGTCAATTCGAAAGGAACAAGCAACTTAAGCCTATTAAGGAAAAGTCAACATCAATTTCAACTTCATGGCAAGGCCAAAGGCCAAGAAAATCCTAGACCGTATAAGACGAAGGACTTTTGCAAGGTATGCACTAGCTTGTGCATAACTATCGCTATTTACTATGCAAATATGCGTTCTCAAGTATGCAACACGATTGAATGATGCTTTCGCATAATTCAAGCTTTATGGGATAAGCTACAAACATATTGATGCTTAAGCATCAAGTATGCTCCAACGTATAGGACACATCACATATATATGTGCATTGCCGTTCATGCACATTCAAGCTTTATCGGATAAGCTACAAGCATATTGATGCTTAAGCATCAAGTATGCTCCAACGTATAGGCCACATCGCATATATATGTGTATTAACATTCATGCACATTCAAACTTTATCGGATAAGCTACAAGTATATTGATGCTTAAGCATCAAGGATGCTCCAATGTATAGGCCACATCGCATATATATGTGCATTACCGCTCATGCACATTCAAGCTTTATCGGATAAGCTACAAGCATATTGATGCTTAAGCATCAAGTATGCTCCAACGTATATGCCACATCGCATTACCGCTCATGCACATTCAAGCTTTATCGGATAAGCTACAAGCATATTGATGCTTAAGCATCAAGTATGCTCTAACGTATTGGCCACATCGCATATATATGTGCATTACCGCTCATGCATATTCAAGCAAAGATCCCTCCCTATATATGTTTTATTCATATTTTTACTAATAAATAAAAGAAAGGGAAGTGACATCCATCGACTGCACTTTAGGAAAAAACGCCAACTGGTTGGCGCCTTTAGGCAAAAACGCCAACTGATTGGCGCCTCTAGGCAAATACGCTAACTGGTTGACGCCTCTAGGCAAATCCGTTAACTAGTTGGCACCTCTAAGCAAATCCGCTAACAGATTGGCGCCTCTAGGAAAATCCGCTAACTGATTGGCACCTCTAAGCATATCCGCTAATTGATTGACGCCTTTAGGCAAATCCATTTTCTGCTAAGCCAAGCTAAACATCATCGATTTCCAACCAACAGATCCTCCCTATATATGATTTATTTGCATTTATACAAGTGGATATAAGGAGGATATATGACGTTCATCTACTGTACTTTCTAGTGATGCATTCTCGGGTATGCATCACGGCATAATAGTGCATTAGCACTATGATGCGCTCTCGGGTACCCCACATAGGGTTAGTGATGCATTCTTAATCATGCATCACGGCATAATAGTGCATTAGCACTATGATGCACTCTCGGGTACTCCACATAGGGTCAGTGATGCATCCTCAATCATGCATCACGGCATAATAGTACATTAGCACTATAATGCATTCTCAGGTATGCAACATTGGTTCGGTGATGCATTCTCAATCATGCATCACAGCGTAATAGTGCATTAGCACTATGATGTTCCCGCGAATACGCAATATTGGTTCAGTGATGCATTCTCAATCATGCATCACGGCATAATAGTGCATTAGCACTATGATGCTCTCGCGAATACGCAACTTTGGTTCAGTGATGCATTCTCAATCATGCATCATGGAATAATAGTGCGTTTGCACTATGATGCATTCTCGGGTATGCAACGTTGGTTCAGTGATGCATTCTCAATCATGCATCACGACATAATAGTGTATTAGGACTATAATGCTCTCGCGAATACGCAATATTGGTTCAGTGATGCATTCTCAATCATGCATCACGGCATAATAGTGCATTAGCACTATGATGCTCTCGCGAATACGCAATATTGGTTCAGTGATGCGTTCTCAATCATGCATCACGACATCATAGTGCATTAACACTATAATGCATTCTCAGATACGCAGCGTTGGTTCAGTGATGCATTCTCAGTCATGCATCACGGCATAATAGTGCATTAGCACTATAATGCATTCTCGGATATGCGTCAAGGCCATTTGTGTCTTTCCCGGGTAAGGGTCATTTTTTACTTGTGATGCATTCTCGAATATGCATCACGCGTAATAGGGCATTAACACTATAATTTGAGGTTAAGGCATCCACACCCTGATGCAATCTTATGTGAGCTTTATAAACTTAGGGTGAAGCTTCATCCCAGGTCATGACGCGTCCCAGAGTAAGTGTCGTACGAAAATTACGGGTGTTACATTCTTACTACCTTCAAAAAATGTCGTCCCCGAAATTCAACTCAAATCTAAAACTATTGTGGACAAGCTTCATCGATTTGGATTTCCTACGTCTCTTTCCCATACCAAGATGCACAGAAATCCTGCAAAGGTCTAATGTTTGTTAATGAACACAAATTAGAACCTTCCGAATATGCGTTCCATTCCGTATATCCCGGAATCCTAATAGGGTCCGTAGTTGTCGTAAACGCTGATTAAGACCTTCCTAACATACGTCCCATACAATATGCTCGAGGATCAAAAAAGGTTTTACAACTCTACCAAGAAAATAAATTTGGATCCCTAAACATATGTCCTATTCCACAAGCTCAAGAATGTAAAAGGATTTACTCAACACGAGATCTCAAGTGGACGTCCCATAACATACATTTAAGAATCTCCAAAACTCACAAGAGTTGAAAGGGTCATCGAATATGGCAAGCAATATTGTACTTAGTACTATGAGGACAAAACTCAATTGTCAGAGCAGTCGAATGCAAGCCTACCGTTACAGCTAACGGTCTTCCAGGTTGCCACTCGTAAGTGGGAGCTAGCAGGCATGACAACACACACCGTTCCAGCGACGGGTGGGGATGATCAGTCCCGTTGTCTACCACCGTTCCAACGACGGTCTTCCGGGTTACCAACGGTATGGTAAAAGAGTCTAATAAGGCATGACAAATTCATAGTACACTCGAGCGCGTCCAAATATCAGCGAAGTAACTATCGTAGAGTTACAAATTTTCTGAGCGCAGGCGCCATGCCTGATTGTCCAACATAAACTTACAAAGTAACTGGCCTAGCAGTCACAAACTCTTCTTTTTGCGTAACAGTTGGCCTACTCTTCTAACCTTTTCCCTTTTTCTTTTGAAGGAAAAATTCTGTAGTCGCATTACAAACACTCACCTGACGAGTCCAAAACGCACAGTCCCTAGTGTTTTCTCGAAACTTGCTCTGATACCATTTGTCATGGACCGGAAAATTCCGCATCCGGTGCTATGCCCTGGGCAGGCCAGAACTCCCTGATGCGCGACTTAAAAGATAGTAACCGGACCTTAAAGCTTAACTTTTTGCTGTCATATGCAGGTATATTTGCCTTTCCAAGCATGCTTTGCAAGCATGATACTCGAAATATAGTTTCCATCCCGTTCCAACTCACCCTTATTCTACAAAGGGTATATGACCATTAAACCCAATGATGAATTATTTGGCAAGCATCACATAATTACGAACATTGTCTAGTCCTAACTCATGCCTTTGAATAGCACCTAGGCCATTTCATACCTAATTCTCACTTCCTATATATGTTTTATTCGCATTTTCCCCAATAAATAAAAGAAAGGGAAGTGACATCCATCGACTGCACTTTAGGAAAAACCATCAACTGGTTGGCGCCTCCAGGAAAAACGCCTATCGTCCAAGAGCTCAGTAACTCACACATCCAAGGAACGTTAGTCTTAAGGATTTTGATGTATTTCTTCCTATTACATAGAGCATTATATCATATAAACCTAGATAGATCTATGTTAAGATATCTGGGAGATGATGAAGCACAAAAGTAGCTTAATCAAGTACACTGTAAGATGTGCAGTCAGATACTAGTGGTAACTCTATATAGACATCTCCAACGTCTTGGGTATTATTGGCCCACCATGGAGGGCCAATCTCGATTACTGCAGGGGTCTTGCTCCAATTGTCAGATCCTTCCACAACAATCAGAGATATTGACCATACATCATGTTGGAGACTGGCAAGAACCATATATCAAGTATCTGCGAGACGATATCCTACCTCAAGAAAAGAGGGAAGCGACACGCTTAAATCCGAAAATCCAAGATATTTTTTTATCACGAAGGGGTACTCTACCGGAAGAGATTTTGGCGAAGATTTGTTACGATGTTTGGTAGAAGATGATACTCATACTATCCTGAAAGAAATGCACGAAGGGGAGCATCAGGGTAAAAGAAAATTATTTCTTTAAGTCTATGAAAAATACTACTGACGGAACATGGAGGATGATGCAGCCTCATTCATTCAGAAATATCACCAATGTTAAATCCACGACAACCTCATTCAGACACCTTGCCTTCCTATTCACTCAGTAAGCATCCCTTGGAAATTCTATAGCTGGGGACTGGATCTCATTGGTAAAATCAATCCATCCTCGTCAAAGCAACATGAGCACATACTTACTGCCATTGAATATTTCATCAAGTGGGTCGAAGATGTACCTCTCAGAAGCACGACCGGAACAACCATAACAACTTTTATCAAAGAACATATTATATGCAGATTCGGGATTCCAAAGCACATTGTAACAGATAATGGTACTCCATTTGCAAATAAATGTGTACGAAAGAGTTCTACAGGAAACTCACCGTATTCTCCTGTATGCCTATGCAATCCTACCTGCAGAGATTAAAGTCCCATCAACCAAGATCACAACATCAAGTGGGGTCTATTATTATAAGTCTGAAGTACCTAATTCCCGATTAGTAGATTTAGATGTGCTCAAATCCAGACAAGCCAAAGCAGAAAAGTATGCAGAAACTTATCGACGCAGATTCTCCAGGGAATACAACAAAGAAGTACAACCCCTGGTGTTTTAGGTGGGATATTTGGTACTTAAAACATCTAAGCATATTTAACAAGATATGTCTGAGCCGAAGTTTTCTCCAAAATGGGAGGGGCCATATGTAGTCTCCAAGGCTATGCCAAGCGGGTATTACAAGATTGTTAGCATGAATGGAGGAGCCGTAGGGACAATCATCAACGGTAAATGGCTCAAGGCATATTATTCCTAAAACACCTTTACCTCTTCTTTTCACAAGTTCAATATAACTTCAAAAAATATATATAAGCTTTCAAATTCAAAACCCACCACAACCACTCAAATCATCCGAAACATTCTTTATTCAAACTACCAAAAAATAAAATAAAAAAATAACAAGAATGTTTCACTACCCATCTTATGGCCTAGAATATACCTCTAAGTATAGGGAAATTAAGATTGTACAATTTATCCAATCTCTTCCCATATCTCTCCGAACAAGCCTGCAGATCTCAGGTCATTTCTTAATCTTGAACGATTCTCCCTTCAAGTCCTTCTCCTATGCCACAACTTCTATATGATCTTCCCTGACATTCTCCAGATACTGATGCAACCAGCTTAGTTGAAACGGAGACCCTCACAAGTAGTCAGCATCTCGTCCCATTCTTGGATCTTTGAGTCCGTGTTATTATATAGAGCTGCATTATCCATCTCGGTAATAACAAATAAGAGTCCTATGATGGCTGTTACGAGTATGGGGGTATAACTCTTTACGAGCTATGTTGTAGCAATATGCCCGTACTTCTCCCATATCTTCGTTAGAGATCTACATGGCACTTCGACATGACAAATCCTCCCACTACTTCAAACTTCCGAGATAAGGATTCCATCTCCAACTCAAAGGAGAGCCCGGTGCTGGGGTAATCATGAACAAGAAAAATCAAGTCATCACCTACAAGAAAAGCCATGGGATTTGAAGAAGTCTTAGGAGCAGCATCAACGTTTGCTCCACCACTCGCTGGTATGAATTCCTCATTTTCCATAATTCTAACATGTCCAATCTCTTTCTCCTGTTACAATCATGAAAAAGTTTTTTTTTTAAAAAGAAGATAAAGAGAAGAGGACGGTTTCATAGGGAGGAGGATGCCTACCATAGCTCTGAGACTCTTAGTTTTCACATGACGCTGTGGTATCTTCTTGACCCGAGAAACCTAGAAAAAAATAACAATAATCAGATTGTCTTCAAGATTTTATCATAATCATCATACACATATGGGAAGCTTGGGAATAAAAAGAAACTCACCGGACTTGCAATCCAAGCGACACGCTTGACACAGGAGATGTTCTGGTTTGAATCACTGTTGTTATCAGACATGCTGCAGTGACAAGACGAAGTTATTTCGAACTCTAAAGAAGGAAGAAAATGAAAATATCTAGAACTTAACAGCTTTATTTAAATATGTAAAAGGGTAAAACCTAAGAATTCAACTATGCAAAATTATTTGTTTCAAACTGAAGATTATTCCGAGGAGAGTGGATCTGAACATGACCACTGATTAAGATTCCAAGACCGACCGTCGTCAACAAGCTGGAATAAGAAGGGATGGTGGACCCCCATCATGTGGCCGGATGAAGCTCACGCATCCACACCAAGACTTGTGGCCATGGACCCCTCTTTGCTTGTGCAGACAAACATGCCTGCGTTAGCCAATCTTGCTTGTAGTTGCTACACAGAGTTTCCAGTATTGCCTATTGGATCATAATTTTTCTAAGCTTACAGAAGAAAAATAAGTCTATAACGACACCATGGAGGAAAGGCTAAGTAATTATCTCCTTATTCTCTAAATTTAAATTTCCAAAGTTTTATAGTGCCACTGTCGCCATCTAGTTCTTACCACGAAATATTACTGTTCCGCACTAAGCAGGGGACTTAATGTTGATGGTGGATTTTTGACAAGGGGGAAATTGTAATATTGCCTTTGTTCATCTGCAGAGACATAAAATAAATGTATATGTACAAACGTTTTGTTCCGGGATCAGAATTATGAATATGTGCTTCTGTCTTACATTCCGCAAGAGAATTGAGAATGCGTATTTAGCTCATTGATATATTATCCTTATAGCTCTTCTATATATGTATACGCCTCAAAATTTCAGGGTTTACCCGGATAAACCCTCGTTATTACATGTGCGTCCATACAAACTGTTTGCATTAATCTAAACACACTGATTATGCAAAATCGAGCATTTGGAATGGATGCTATGCCATTTCTGAATAGAAAACGCTAATTAGATGTATACCATCTTGTAGATGGTGGGTTTTTGACAAGGAAAAAATATTAAATCACCTCTCAATACTCTGGTCTGAGAAATACCAGACTTTTAAATTTTTTTAAAAGAATTCTCGGGTAGGCGCTTATCTCTAATCTCTCTCAGACGTATATCCCTGTCCTCTCTCTATATGTCTGGCAAACATATACAATCAAATTGATGAATTTAATCAATATTCATCACTATACAAAATCATTATAACAACACTAGCGCACACGACAAGTTTCCCAGATGTTCTATGATTTTTACATAAAATCTCTTAGGCTCCTAGATGTATTGCACACTAGTATAGAGCAATTTGAGTTTTATTTTCGAGTGCTATTCCCTATCTTTTCTTAAATTCATCAGAACAATACTGGCGCACATGACAAGTTTCCCAGATGTTCTATGATTTTTAAATAAAATCTCTTAGGCTCCTAGATGTATTGTACACTAGTATAGAACAATTTGAGTTTTATTTCCGGATGTTATTCCCTGTATTTTCTTCAAATCATCAGAACAACACTGGCGCACACGACAAGCTTCCCAGATATCCTATGATCTTTACATAAAATCTCTTAGGATCCTAGATGTATTGCACACTAGTATGAAGCAATTTGAGTATTATTTTCGAGTGTTATATTCCACAGTTGAATCCCCAAAATTACTTACATTAATACTTATGTTCAAATTGAACAATATTAACCTATTAAAATGATGTATATTTATTTAATTGATTAAAGTACCACATTTTTGCTTAAATTAAATAAAATATGACTTCGTAGCTTCTACTAGCTAAAAATCATACCCAGTTGCCTTTATCCTTTGCTTAAAGAGACAACCAATGCAAAACGAGTAAAAAAATTCGAAAAGGTTTTTAGAGAGCTTCACAACACTCATCAACGTGTCAAAAGCGTTTTTACAAGAGGTTTCACTATAATTTTTCATGCTTAACTGCATACTCTTATCAATGCAAAATTGACCAAGATGGATACACTATTCTATATTCACAAATAAATGCATATTTATATTATCCTAGCCTGCTAGAATCCTCAGTTAGTCAAGCAGGACACATTTATTTTATTTTAGTCTGGTAGACTCATCAACTAGTCAAGCAAGACATGTTTCTTCTAGTCTGCTAGACTCATTAGCTAGTCAAGCAGGACAAGTCTTCAGTCAAGTGACCCATTGGACATGTCTCAATCGACTTAATATTAGTATTGTTTAATACTACAATATTACACGAGATATCAAATGTCACAAATGGGGGGATATTAATTAGGGTTTTGGTATGGCGGTCTACGGTATGTGGTGCAGCAGTACGCCCACTAAAGAGAAGTTCTGGAAAGATCGATAGCAGTTGAGTAGAGGAGTGGGAGGTTGAGTATCTGACTATTTAAACTTAATCGAAGTTGAGAGCATTTTTCAACGCCTTCTTCACCTTCTCCACTTTATTACTACTCAACCATCCACAATTTCTTCCAGAAAAGAAGTCGAGTGGTTACAATAGCTATGGTATAAATAGATGTTCAACAAATTGAACAAGAAAAATAATTTTGATACAAGTTTTTATGCAAGTCTGAACAACAAAGCAATTCTGAATTTCCTAATCGAACACTAAAGAACTCAGATATCCAATTGTTCATAGCTATTCACTCTGACCTCATTCTTCTCTCGCTTCCTTCCCTAAGATCGACCCTTCTCCTTCTCATTTTTGTGATTGAAGCAAGACTGGAACAGCCATTGCTTGGTTTAGGCCAGAATTGTATAGATTGATCTCTCGAATCTAAAGTGCTTTAACAACACAAATGTTTTAAGGATTGACGAATAGTCACCTGCTCACCCATTTCCCCCAAAATAACCTTCAATTCGTTTTTCCCCATGAATATTTTGGCGACCACAGTGGGAGATCAATCTCTTGTATGCGACGAAATGGATGAAGATAGGGATGATTCAAATCGCGACACAATCTATCCTTTACAACCAATAAGCAACCTTTATTCACTTTGTTGTAATTGGGATTCAATCTAAAGGGAGCGTATTCTTATTTGGAACTCAACTTGGGACTTGCCAGATGGTGGACTTGTAGGCGCAATGATTAATAACAGTAGATTGAAATCTTATTATTTACATGATTTTCAATTCATCCTAAATACATGCAAACGTCTTTGCATTCAATAAATTAAATCCAGACACTTCAATTCTACCCATTCAGATAAAAAAAACAACTAATCCTCAGTGCCATGGGATTATCAACCACCTAGTCAAATGACTAAATTTGAAAGTCATGTATACATATATATATATATATATATATATAAGATCACTGCTTCTTGATAGACTCATAGACATGACAGATCTCTGGTTGAGCGCCTTCCTCCAAACAACCAAGTACTCGTCCAACTTATTGACCCTTGCTGCTTATTTATCCAATGCTTCTACCTCTTGCTAATCTCCCTCCCGTGAAAGAAATAGAGCCTAAACTATCCCACCCATCATTTCCTAGTCAGTCTCATGTGATGATGTTGAATTCCCGATGAATCTGGCTACATTGAATTGAAGCGTAGAGCCTCCGATCAATTTACCTTGGATTCAATATCTTCTCACTCATACCTTAAATCATCGACAACTAGGAAAATGCAAGGGTCTTGAACAAGTGCATGTTCTTTATTATCTCTACGATGGCAACAAGACCATATGTCTTCTGACCTTGGTTTACAATAGAACAAGGTGAAGTAGAGCGCCAAACGTCCAAACATTCTGGTTCCAAGAAATCATCTTCATATAATACTTCGCAAATACAATTACTTTGGATCCCCTCTCAATTACTATAAAACTACGACGTATGCTTCTATGAATAATATCTGTGAACGAACAACATAATTAACGCCATAGGATTCATCATCTATTGTAGTATCAACTCACACACTATTTCTTTTGGTTGAGGATTTCTTTTATAAGCTCAGATTCATTCCCTCTTTCTTATTCTTAGATCCGGTAGCGAGCCAGACTTCCACTGATTCTTATAATCGGCTGAACTTCATCACCAAAACTTGAATTACAAAAGAGAATATGAAACCTAGGTCAAAACATCAAAATCAATCAAATTTCAGACTTTTTTTCCTTTCTTCTATACAAGCATGTATAACAAAACCCTAGATTTAGAATTTTGTCATACTTGCTCGTTCAAGGTTGAAGTCGCGTCAAAACTGAATTACCAATTCAAAACCCATAATCTTTACTACTTGTACTTTCACTCCTGTGTTAGTTAGTGATCTGCAAAAAAAATAATAATAAATGAGAATAAGTGATTTATATGAGGCGTCAATGAATCAACAACTAATGATAAACTTAAGTTTGTCCCACTAGCATATGAACACATCCATTCGTATCTTTTCCTCTCCTATCAACAGAAGATATCTGGATTTTCTGTTGGAATTATATACACGTAATTATAGGCACTCCATGACCGATATGATACCAGCCTCAATGACTTAAACGATTCCATCCTCAAGATTTTTCTTTCTGGCATAGACACCAGCTTCCTCACTTTACAAAGTGGATGGGGTCCTCATATTGCACGTCAAGGAATACAATGGAACTACTACCAGTATGAATATACTATAAGACGTGAAGAATATGGCTAATGTGAAGACGTACTGCTCTCCGGTCTTGAGAAGGCACATGCTTCCAGGATACTATGAAGAGCTCTACAAGAGAATAGATAACCTATTCAACAAAGTAATAGCTAACACAAAAGTATCATCAGAAGACCGACCACCTATGAAGTGCAGAGTCAATCACGTTCTTTCTTACAATGCTTGACAGCTCAGACACTCGATGCAACCGCCGACTTCAATTCCTACTTCCATTTAAATGCTTGCTTCAGCCTAAAACATCAGCAACAACCACCAATGTAGAGAGACTATGATATCCCTCTTGTTCTACACAAGATGATTAATTTTTAAAGATATGATAACTCCATAAAATGAAGTTATGTCTATTCTAGTGGTAAATTCAAAGTGAACTACACTTGGGGACTGATCATTGGAACGAGGTTTCTCTTCCCCAACACATCAACAAATTCACCACAATTTATGAAAGACTAATTATTCCAAGAAACAAATCACTGATGAAAAGTTCGAATGAAGTTCATTCACCTCCTCCGAAGACTCAGTCATCAATTTTTTTTAATCCGAGTCAACTGGATCATTAAGCTCAATAACATACAAATTTCCAAATCAATTAGGTTAACACCTCAGCATCAAAAGATGAATACTCATGAGCAGAGGAATGTCTGCTTCCTCTAATTGCTTTTCTGAAATTAACATCATTACTCTACCCTTATCAGCGTTGGATGCTCACCTTGGCTCGATGCTTCTACACCTGCATTGCCACTCTTGGGCGTACACACGTAAATTCGATAATGAAGCATGCCTAAACTGGATCTTTGTCTACATCAAGAAAACTATTAGGTTCATCAACAACCTCTTCTGACTCTGTCTTCCACCTTGATGCTACCAGCTATAACTCGAGTCATCATCTCACATTCAATGGCGTTCTATCACTTGTCTACAACTACCTGTTATTGCTTGCAACTCCTTACAACATCAACTCCATAACAAAGTCACTCTTCATCGAATTTGAGTTCCTGCACGCCTCCAAGTGGTATATCCAAGATATTGCATACCTAACTCTGAAAAAACGTACTTACGGGTGAGGAATGGGGGAATGCATCCTTCATGAAAGTTGTTCGTACATGTCTATGCTACAACATACTGAAAAGGTGCGATAGTCGGATACTCGAGCTAAGAGATATGGCTCTTACGCTAAAGTCTATATAATCTAAAATTTTACACGGGATTACTGATCACAGATGTTCACGCATGATTGACCGACCTAGAAAACTCCAAATTAATTGATTCTTGCTGTATATGATAGCTTAGCCTCTTGAATTCAAAATTTGGGGTCAAACGCATCAATCCGAGTTTGTATGAAGATTCTATGGCCTATTCCGTAGAAACTATACATGTCTGAATTTTCTGACAAGGAGTCTTCACAACAAGTTTCAGTTCATACAAGCTTGTATCTACCTCTTCAACTCATTCGAAGACTCGTATACACAAAAATGAATTTGTGAAAGATCCTGAAACCCAATACACTTTCTCCAGAAGATGCAATATCACTTATCCATGGTCATCATATACATGTGAACCAAATCAGTATCATCCCTTTGTCTTGTTGACAAACACCTGCTGGATGTTCAACAATTGGGGACTTGATCTTATGGAAAAGATCAATTCAACTTTAGAGTCAACCTTAGAATCAAGTCAGTAACACTCAACAACAACATTGAGGATAACAAGGCATGATCAATAGAAGCTCTTCACACCAAGGTCATCATATAACTAGGGAACTTGCAGTCTTTTTGTTGATCACATTTAGAGTAGGGCCACACCACTACTTCTTCCTGCTTCAACAACACTAAACTGCTAATTAGAGGCAAGAAATAAAATTAAGGTCCTCCTCCCAAGAGAGACGATGCTAACAACACCAACAATATGGAGTTCTTATGCCGGCAAGACAAGTTGTAAGTACAAATAAGAGAAAATGAGTAGATGAGAAAGAAAGACGGCTTGTACCATTTGCATACACGGTCCCTCTCTTGTCCATCCAACATGATCTCTGATAGACACATTTTAGTGTCTAATTTGCACCTTGGTTTCTATTAAGTTAGTATTCGGTTTTGCAAATATTACGTGTTTTTATGCTTTTGTAGGTACATTTGAAGAATAAAGATTTGTGGAAAAATTGGCTCAAAAAGTGATAAAGGCACCCAAGGACAAGTGTTATTTGGCACCCTAGAAGTTGATAAGGGGTACCTTCGAGTCAACTCGGGTCGAAAACGAGTCAAATCGGTCAACCCGAGTTGACCGAGTCAACTCAGCACGGGTCGGGACGGAAAATCGTCTGCATACTTTGGCAAATTTGATTCATGGTTAAACTTACATATTTTCGTCTCAAATTGATATACAAGATAGATGGGACCAATACAAGATTAAACACGTGAAGAATTAGAGGTTTACGCCGGAAAAATAGCCCCAAATCCGAGTTTCGCCGGAAAAAGGGAGTTATATTTTGATTCGGATTTGTGAAGATTTGGAGAGGTTTTAAAGAGTTCTATT
This sequence comes from Papaver californicum, assembly GCA_023531435.1. NCBI lineage: Eukaryota > Viridiplantae > Streptophyta > Magnoliopsida > Ranunculales > Papaveraceae > Papaver > Papaver californicum. The sequence continues at coordinate 46,636 of JAJJMC010011250.1, read as the reverse complement.
ATGTTTAGAACTCTCCCTAGGGTTTGTAGAGCCTATATATACCAAGAGAAGCCAAGAAGAACGGGGAGAATAGCTTAGAATTGAAGTTTCGGAGTCGCCGGAATTGTGGCCGGAATACTCACGATCCGGCCAGCTGCTGCTGCACCGGTCACCGCCGGTGACCGTGTTCTTCATCCCATCGCTGCCGAAGAAGAAGACACAGCAACACTTTTAAGTGTTGCTGTTCTGTTGCCTACAGTTTTGAGTTTCCTCCCTTTTCAATTGCCTTAGCCTTTTGCAACGGCTGAACCTTGTTCTGTAACACTTATAAACGCGTCTGTTCAGCTGTTGCACTATTATTCAACCTTGTAATTGATATTTTGAGCAATGAAAAGATCTTTTGAGCAAGTTTTCTTCTCCATGGGCTAAGTTTATTTACTGGGATGATGGAGGAGGTTTTTCTCTCAATTTTATGTGGTAAGTCTATTTTTAATTAATTATTTATAATTCTTTTATTATTATTTGCATGGATTTAAATTAGAAAAAAAATGGTTTTTATTAAATAGTTGTGTTCTCTTTTGATGGGTCATGCTTAGTTAATTACTCTTGATGTCTCATGCTTAGGATTTACAATTATTCTTTTAGGAAACATATTTTTGGCAAACTTGAATTAAATTGTTAAAAAGAATTACATGATTAATCACATGAATTGTTAGAAATAACTGAATCCTGATTCCTAGTTTTCTCCATATTTTCTAAGAATCATCTCTAGTGTATTTTCCTGATTTTTATTAGTTTAGGTTAAGTCCAATATTTTCTAAAATCATTACCTTCACAAGTTCGAGAATCGAATCTCTTTTTACCACTATATAAAATCACATCAATCTCCTCTTACATACCCGTCCAGGACAAGGATCCTCTCTCATGACCACCCAAACTGTGGACTCTCACTTATCCATTTTAGATGTGGCCTTCTTTCTTGTATGTACAATAATGTGAACTTGCGTAGCCATACTTAAAAGCCCGAACTGATGATGCTGCATCTCAGATGATGATACTGCGCCTCTATACATCTCTGTCAATTATCCCTGACTTACAGATCCATCAACGTGACGATATTCAGAGTTCAAGCCTACTGCAATATCTCTAGGTACTCAAGACGCAACCAGAGTTTTCTTAGTTTCTGTAACGTCTTCAATATGACCTTCTACATCAACAATCATGTCAGAGAATATTTCTTCAGGATATTTCAAGGAAGAGGTAATGGTTTTATCAACCTGGTCTACAATCAGTACTCCTTCAACGTTACACCGATCCTCTCTACTTTCGCCCTGTAAAATCACCAATTGATGAAGAAAGGTGAGATTCAAGCTCAAACAAGAATTTTCAGAGTATGAGTGAATTAAATATGTAAATATACTTCATTAAGCATCTAAAACTCAAGCAAATAGCCCGGAGGCTTAAAAACACGTTTTGGTACTAAGCTCATCAAAGGCAATTTTACATTATCTTGTACTAATTTGCGAACTGGGAGAAATTGGTAATAAATCTAGGGGTGAATTATATATCAATCACTTTGTATGTATGTCCTGTACAACATATCAAAAAGTCATAGCAACCGAATAAGCGAGCTAATAGATATGGTCAAAACTCTCAACTATCTCCCAGCTGAAAAATTTCTGAATTCTTCCTGAATTTTCATTATCTTGTCTTTATGACCCCCTAAACGAGCTCGAAACCCAAATTTCTACGAGTAGAAGATAAAAAAAAAATTCTCATCAAAATGCTTGGGTCAACCATCAAAATCCGAGTTCGTACGAAGATTCTATAACAATTTTAATAAAGGGTCTTATATCTGAATTTTCTGATGACGAGTTTTCACAACAAGTCTTGATTTATACAACCATGTACCTACTTCTCTAACATTCTCAAGTGTTCAGCAACATGAATATGAAGTTATGAAAGACTCTCACGTTTCAATAACACATGGGGATTGCATCATCATTTCATAAAGACTTTACCAACACGCGGTATTGCCATGAAGACTTCAACTGAAACTTTAATCAAGCTGACTTCGCCTCTTGAATAGCTATAAAACAAGACATGCACGACCAACTTTATTATTCACGTGTCTAACTTCGTTTGAATCCACCAACCCAACTTCGTTCAAACTCGCGTGTCCAGCTTCAATCGAGTTTGGTTCATACCACTCAGGTCCAAGAAGAATTCGTCCACTTCGATTACATATAGTTCACTGCCTACAACGACAAGATGTCCACGTGTCTATTAACTCCATCAAATGCAACAATCGATGGGTATTTCTGCTCACACGATCGATTTTGCCTGAAGCCAGCCTAATCAAGTCTTGCTCATCCATCTGCTCTCTACTTCGTTTGGGGCCTTCAATAGTCAAGACGTGTTTCGTGGAAACTCCAATATTCACTTCAGTTTCAAAGTAGCGCTCGACTTGCCAAGATGTGTTTTTCTACCTCAACTTCGAGTCACGATCAAATAAACTTGTCCACCTCTCTTTCAAAAGTTGAACGACTCCAACATAATTCACTGGTTCATTAACTTGAACCCTAAAAATTTCGTATGTCTTGTTGCCTCAAACCAAGGCTTCAATATACAACCTTTATTCTAGCTGCCACGAACCAAGACATGCACAATCAATTTTATTACTCACTGTATGACATCATTTGGAGCCACCAGCCCAACTTCGTTCAATTTCACGACAGGCTTCAATCGAAGTATGTTCGTCCACTTCAAGTCTAGACATATGTCTTGCCTCAACATCGAGATAGTACTCACGTGCCTAGCAGTAAATCATGCGTGTCCAACTAACATCAAGAGCCTTGCTTTTCTATCAGAGCACCACTAATGCAATCAAGACGTTCTTCTATGCTCGTTTACTCAAAAGTTCAAAGCAACCTCTACTCATCTGGTAATATCTAACCATTGAACCATAAAGTTATTTTCGTTTATTTCTTTATTTTATCTGTCAGGCCACCATCTAGTGCTTACCATGCAACATTACTCATTCCGTGCTAAGCAGTGACTTAATTTAGATGGTGGGTTTTTGACAAGGATAAAATAGTAAATTACCTCTCAATACTCTGGTATGAGAAATACCATACTTAAAAATTATGTAAAAGAATTCTCGGGAAGGCGCTTATCTCTACTCTCTCACAGACGCATATCCCTGTCCTCTCTCTATATATGTCTGGCCAACATATACGATCAAATTGATAAATTTGATCAATATTCATCACTACACAAAGCCATTAGAACAACACTGGTGCACACGACAAGTTTCCCAGATGTTCTATGATTTTTACATAAAATCTCTGAGACTCCTAGATGTATTTCACACTAGTATAAAGTAATTTGAGTTTTATTTTTGGGTGGTATTCCCTGTCTTTTCTTCAAATCATTAGAACAACAATGGCACACACAACAAGTTTCCCAGATGTTCAATGATTTTTACATAAAATCTCTTAGGCTTCTAGATGTATTGTACACTAGTATAGAGCAATTTGAGTTTTATTTTCGGGTGCTATTCCCTGTCCTTTCTTCAAATCATCAAAACAACACCGGTGCACACGAAAAGTTTCCCAGATGTCCTATGATCTTTACATAAAATCTCTTAGGCTCCTAGATGTATTGCACACTAGTATAGAGCAATTTGAGTATTATTTCGGGTGTTATATTCCACAGTTGAATCCCCAAAATTACTTACGTTAATACGTATGTTCAAATTGAACAATATTAACCTATTAAAATAATATGTATTTATTTGATTGATTAAAGTACCACAACTGTGCTTAAATAAAATAAAATATGACTTCGTAGCTTCTATTAGCTAAAAATCATACCTAGTTGCATTGATCCTTTGCTTAAAGAGACAACCAATGCAAAACGAGTAAAAAAAAGTCAAAAAGGGTTTTAAAGCGCTTCCTAACACTCATAAACGTGTCAAAAGCGTTCAAAATTCCCAAAGCCTAATTGGGGTTTGAGAATAAAAATTCCAACACTTGAAACGTTGAAAAAGGTTTATAAACGTCCAACCCTAATTAGGGTTTGAAAATAAATGCACAACATTTACAAACGTTGCAAAAGTGTGACTAAAGGTATTCTTTTCGGTTTAATTAATTAAGGTTTGAAAATAGTTTTGCAACATTTATAAGTGTTGCAAAAAGCGTGTCAAAAATCTCAAACCCATTGCTCAAACGTCCTGCTTCTCAAAGTCAAGCTTGCACGCGTACTAGAGATACCAAGCCTAGATGTCATGCTCCATTCTAATTTTTTTAAATTTACTCTTTTTCCCTCAACATGTGAGGCTGAGCACAAGAGTAAACACATGAACTTCTAGTCTTCTGGAAACACTCTTTTAAACCTATTTTTTAAAGAGAGAGAGACATCTTTACCTCTTTTGCTTCCAATGTGTATGCTAGTCAAACAACTAAGCCTACACGACTATTTTCAATGCAAAACTTCAAAATAGAGCCAAGCTCACACGACTTGTATTTTTTGTCAAAAGTTGACAAATTTACTCTTTTACCCTCAACGTGTGAGGCTGAGTACAAAAAGTAAAACATGAGTGTCCTGCTTCTTATAAAAAATATGAGACTCAATAAGGACCAAATCTAGTCCCCTCTTCTTCTATTTCACGTGAGAGGATTAGTTTGACGTCCCTTTTTTTTATTTTCACGTGATGTCTCCCCTTCTTATATTGACGTGAAGCAAAGTTTGACGTCCCTCCTCTTATATTTAACGAGAGGGCAAGCTTATGTCCCTCTTCTATTTTCACGTGAAAGACAAATTTGGTCCCTCCTCTTATATTCACGTGAATATTCTGGTTTAAATATTTTAGGGTTTCAACAAATCTCAAAAATCCTAAAACTATACTAGCCTTCTCACGAATATTTTTATAAGAGGTTTCACTATAATTTTTCATGCTCAACTACATACTCTTATCAATGCAAAATTGACCAAGATGGATACACTATTTTATATTCACAAATAAATGCATATTTATCTTATCCTAGCCTGCTAGAGTCCTCAATTAGTCAAGCATGACACATTATTTTATTCTAGCTTGCTAGACTCGTCAGTTAGTCAAGCATGACACATTTATTTTATTTTAGTCTGCTAGACTCATCAACTTTTCAAGCAAGACATGTTTTTTCTAGTTTGCTAGACTCATTAGCTAGTCAAGCAGGACAAGTCTTCAGTCAAAAGACCCATTGAGCAGGTCCCAATCGACTTAACATTAATATTGTTTAATACTACAATATTACACGAGACATCAAATGTCACAAATGCGGGATATTAATTAGGGTTTTCGTCTGGCGGTCTACAACATGTGGTACAACAGTACACCCATTAAATAGAAGTTCTGGAAATATCGATAGTAGTTGAGTAGAGGAGTGGGAAGTTGAGTAACTAACTATTCAACCTTAATCGAAGTGGAGAGCAGTTGTCAACACCTTCTCTACCTTCTCCACTTCATTATTACTTAACCATCGACAGTTTCTTCCAGAAAAGAAGTTGAGTGGTTACAATAGATATCGTATAAATAGATGGTCAACAAATTGAACAAGGAGAATAATTTTGATATAAATTTTTACGTAAGTCTGAATAAAAGAGCAATTCTGAATTTCCTAGTCGAACACTAAAGAAATCGAATATCCAATTGTTCGTAGCTATTCACTCTAACCTCATTCTTCTCTCGTTTTCCTCCCTAAGATCGACCCTTTTTCTTCTCATTTTGTGACTGAAGCAAGACTGGAACGATCATTGCTTGGTTTAGGCCAACATTGTACAGATTGATCTCTCGAATCTAAAGTGCTTTATCTGCACAAATGTTTTAAAGTTTGACGAAGTGTCACCTGTTCACCCATTTTTCACAAAATAGCCTTCAATACGTTTTTCCCAACAAGCGCATCTAATTGCAGAAGGGCATCAAACATCATCACAAGTCGCAAACTTGCATGGATGAATTCCTTGAATATGTTCTATGCACTGCATTAAAGCTAAGCATGATGCCAGCATTAAATCTCATGTGACTGAAAAGCCCTAAACAGTCCATGGTTATGGCCATGGTATTAGAAAGTTACAATGCTAGCAACACATAGGCAATGGTCACAATGCCAGCAAGTACCAGCCCTACACGCCAAAACCATGTTCTTATCAAAGCTAGCGCCAACGCTAGCAATGCTAGCAGTGGTAGCACCAATGCTAGCGATCCATCCGTACTTCCCCTTTTGATACCCTTACCTGCTACTGCAGCGGCATCCTCACATGTTGTTGTCGTACAATTCTTTGCCTGCTTATGCTAGCATAATTTTTCCCATCTAGCGCCATCGCATAGGAAAAATCCATAATACTAGAATGTGCTAGCAACACCTCAAATTGCGCATATAGCATTCGCCATTGTCGCTAGCACAACTTGTATGCTGCAAACATGCTACAAATGCGCCATTGCCATACTGTGATAACATAAACTTATTGATAGTATTTTACAAAAAACTCTCAAAGTACTCACATACTTTGAGTCCATGAATCCACTAACTTCTATGAGAAATTAAAACATGTTACATGAGGGGATTTTGTATGGGGTATTGGTATGGTGGTTTGTAGCATCATACAACATGACAACACCCCATGATTGGAAAGTTACAAGTAGTGGTGACGGTTATGATAGTCGAAGAGATGGTGGAGTAATGGTTTCCAGAAACTTCTAAAATATTATGGGCGTTTATGCCATTATCCCCACAATCTCCATCTCTCCATTCCCTCACTACCTCCACTATTTACGAAGGAAAAATGTGTATTCCCAAGCTCTATAAATAGGATACTTATCCTATTCAGAAAATAGAAAAGGCTTATCATTCTAACAAACTCTGTTATCTTTTATGGTTCAACACCTTTACACATAATTCATTACACTGATTCCTTCAACTTTCTCTGCTTCCCTCCCCTAAGATCAACTCATCTGCTCTCTTTGAATCCGAAGAAAAACGTGAACGACCATTTTCTTGGTTTAGGCTCGTTTTGTACTATTTTTATCCTTGAACCTAAAAAAAGTACTTCTACAGTATATTGTTTTTCCTAAGAGCAATTTTTAGGTACTAACACATCTCTGCATCCATAAGGATATATTAAACAACCAGTGAGACTAGATGAACTTCCGTTATACCTAAAAGAATAACATACTATAACAGTTATGAAGCAGTGTTTTAGGGTGAAAACAAATATACTGCAAAGTGGTACTTTCAAGTAGGTTCGAGAGATCAAGCTCGAACAGGACGAGCCTAAACCAAAAAATGGCCGTTCACGTCCTACTTCGATTAAAAAGATGGAAAGGATTTGGGTAGGTCTTAGGGGAGTGAAGCAAAAAATATTGAGAAATATCAGTAGTGCGTGAAAAAGAATGGATTCTCCGTAGAGGAACCGCTAATTCTGTAGGTTTTGGTTTCTTTCAGGATGATTGTTTTTGTTGTGTGTTTTCGTCGTGTTTTGAATAAACGAGAATCATCTATTTATAGTTTTGAAGAGGACACACTTATATTCTCGTAAGTCGTGGAAGTTAGGAAGAGGTGGAGAAGTGATAATTGTGGAGATTGTAGTGGGTGGTTCCCAAAAAAGTAGGGGAGACCTGTCTGACCACTACTCATCATCCTCTCAACTGCTTTGTAACCATCCACTTCTTTTAATCTTCTTGTTCGTGGGGGTTGTCTCACCATCCACGATGCCATACACCGCCATAAAAATACCCCAATGAGAATCCCCCCATGTTGTATTTGATATCTCGTGAAAATAGTGGAGTTATAAACCATCATGGTATTGATTAAGTCAAGTTAAGTCAAATGACCTGCTAAGTCAATGAGGTAAGTTTTGCAACTCACTTGTGTTTTAGTCAGACTGATTAGTGTCGAGTCTGGGAAGTTCAGTGGCCATGTACTTTATTGAAAATAGTATGCATATTAATGGCTAAGTATTAGCTTAAAAAAGCGACTTATCGTAAGTCAGAGAGGCTTTTGAGGACAAATGTCATAGAGGGCTCATTGAGCAAGGAAACCTACTAAAATTTATATAATACTAAATTTAGGACCTATATTGATAAGAAAGCATATTTCTGAGCAAAGCATCTAGCAAAGCCAACACTAGCTACTTACCGCAACTATGAAGGTGCTAACTCTCTTAACATAAAAAAGGCTAGTATGCTAACATCTCAGGAGTAAGACAAACATGCAAATATTTTGGTAAATATTGATTGTACTAGGACTAGGAAGCTAGTACCAAGGAGGTTTGAAGTTAGCACATCAATTGTATAGTTAGACACAAACAAGGGCGCTAACCACAAGCAAGGGCGTCGTCCATAACAGGGGCGCTAGCCACAAAGCAAGGGCACTAGCCACATCGAGGGCGTTTAGCTACAAAGCAAGGGCGCTAGCCACATCAAGGGCGTTAAGTCACTAAGGTCGCTAGCCATCAAGAGCGCTTAGCCAATAAGAGCGTTTATCCACAAAGTAAAGGCGCTAGGCACATAAAGGGCATTTATTCACCAAGGGAATTAGCCATCAAGGGCGTTGGCCACCAAGGGGTTTCGTTGTGAATGAAGCGTTTATCTATAATGTATTTCAGGGTTAAGCTTTAGTTATTCCCGATTTTAATAGATGTTGCTAGAATATCAATGCGTATTCGATGCAAGTTCAAGGAATTCAGCCGCGGAATTTATACGACTTGAGACTAGTTCGATACAGCATGCAAAATATGAGCATTAAAGAGGCTACAAGGACAATTTAAAATATTTAGATAGAACCCGTGTTCTCAATTCGCTTGCGGAATATAAATAGAAGTACAATATTCTTTATTAAGCATATGCGCATAAATATGCACATATATGTTCGTGTTGTTTAGAAGGGGGTAATTTTTAAATTTTAGCCCTTGTCAAAAACTCACCATCTACATTAATTCCCCTGCTTAGTGAGAAACAATAATGTTGCAAAGTAAGCACGAGATGGTGACAATATGTTTTCATTAATTATATATACATAATTTAATTTTTTTTAAGAGTAAAGGAAGATATACTTAGATTATATGACTTGAAGATGTGCACCCCTTAGCATTAAATTTGGTTGGGGATAGTAGGTGCCCTTGTTCCTGCTTGGAATATTGTCTATCACGGGCGGGAAGGATTAAAATTGGCGCGGCCAATAAAAGGTAACCTTGCGCCACCTTTTTTTTGGTTTCCTAATTGGAAAGGACTCTTCAAGTTCATACCTATATACATAGGCTTCTTACCCTTTTTTATATATATCACCGTAACTTCTTTTCCCTCTTTTTGAATAGAAGCTGTTGGTGGTGGCAGTTGACAGATACCACCGTCCAGGAACAAGGTAAGCATATATATATATATATATTTTTGATAATAATCTCTTTATCCAATAAAAATAAGGTTTCCAAATTTTTTCTCACACATAATGCGTATATATATCTTGATAGTACTGGGAATATTACCACATCAAAAACCTAGTTTCATCATTGTTCTTCTGGAGCAAAATAGTTTTTTTTTAGCAGCAACAAGAATACCAGTAAGTTTAATCGTTGATTAATGGATTAAAACCTATGATAAGTCTTCTTTTCTTTCTTACTGGAGTATTATCTTTTGTTATTTTATGTTTTATGTAGATTATAACAATTCCTGATCGAAACTATAGCTCTGATCCCTCAAGCAAGAAACTAGCTTGAAGAAGCAAGAGGATGAAGTGACTTCTCCTCAAGAAGTGTAGTAAATTCTTTGGACAAAGTCACGAAACTTGTTCGAGGTATGCCTCTTGATCGTTTGAAGGAAACTCGTCAATATGCTCTGGATCTATGTTTTGTGATTAATGCTTAAGAAGCAGCAAGACGCAGCAAGACGCAGAGAGGAATCAGAGAAGAAAAGGGTCAAGGATGAGGAACTTACAACAATTATGAAAAAACGACGTCTTTGAGCAACTGCTGACAAGGAGAAGAATGAACGAATAATGCGAGGCATACGTCCCTATGGTGCGGCTCCTGATTCTGACGCGGATGCGTATCCTTCTGAGGAAGAGGATCCTAAGGCTCATGCGGCATACGAGTATGAATCTGAGCCTTTCTATGAAACTGAGGCGGATCGTGAAGCTGAGCGTGCTGATGCCTACTTTGACATGAAAAATGGTTCTCCTGTAGAAGATTCAGAGAAATATTCCAATACATACCCCGATGGAATTCCAACAGATGACCCTGGAATAGAAAAACTTGAAGCGAAATCCGAAGATGAGGAAGACTCTGAAGAAGGCTGGGAAGAACACGATTCTAATGAAGATGGTGACGACGAGCATGAGTATGACTCGGACTCTGAATCTTCAAGATTAAGTTTTAATTTAGCATCCCCCCCCCCTTTTTTTAGATATCTTATTTGAATTAAATATTTCACATATGACCGTTATGATGGAACCATATATTTTAGAACTTCTCGCAAGTTAGCATCGTTGTCTGCCCTCTTTGAAATTAATGAATAAACAATCGCTGACCCCGATGTAGATAATTCCTTCTTTGTACTGAAGATCATAGAGGGATCCTTGATTGCGTGCTTGTTAAAGGTAGTACTCCCAGTAAGTATCCTGGTACAAGTGCTAATGTTTACTTTGGCTCCAGCAGGACTCCTCCCGAGTACTTGTGTTCCTGGGGAACTCTTCGTTCCACCGACCTACGTCGAGTTATATGGGGAAAGCAATGCCGCTTCTAGATAATTCCAGGGTTGGTGATTTGGGTGTCCTGACACGGATGCAAACTCCTTCCTCTTGATAAGACTTCAACACATATGGAGGTCTCTATCTTGTTGAAAATTTATGAAAGCCTTGGAACTAATTCAAGGAGAGGTTCGAGACATGAGGGATGAAAGTATGTTTTTGAAGGGCTTGAGTTTTTTTTTCCTGAAGGTTTGCTTGGATTCAATCTTCTATATATTTCAAAAGACTTTCATATGAGTTGGTTCATATAGGTAATTCATAAAGGTTTTCTTTAATAACGATTCAAATTGATTAATGAAATTTAAATCCTAAGTATGCCCACAACGATATTTGTATGCATTTTTGGAGGAATTGTAAATGCTACATGAGGAAAACAGGGAAATGAGGACCATGATAAAATGTTCATTCGAAATCCTTGAGCCATCTTCCATGAATAGCTGCCACCACAGGTTCACCTTTTGTGGTGATCAAATTATAGTAGCCGCCAATGGTGGATCGTAAGATTCTGTATTGTCCTTCCCAAGAGGAGCGACGGTGCCTTGATTCCTTGAGGACCAGGTCTCCTATTTGGAAAACATTCGGTTTGATCGCTCTAGCTCTATAAATCTTCTGTTCATATGGATAAACCTTTTATGTAACGTCATTCAGATCATATACGAGGGGAAGTATCTTCAAGGTCTCTGGTGATTTAGAAAGGGCAGGAGTGATCTCTGTCCATTTGTCGAAGTATTGTATTGGAGTAGCCACACATTTATAATGACAGACCATGGAACAGTCGTGTTTTTTAGCAAGGTCTAGTCCCCAATTCGCTGGTATATGAGGACAATCTAACGACAAGGAAGCAAATTGAGTTAGGGCTACCTGAGTACGAAATTGGTTGGAATACGCTGATACACTCTCAGTTGGCGCCTGGTTCCCCATCATGGTTTTAATCAATTGGTATTCTTCTAGGTACAACGGTAAGTTTTTGCTGATGCTGCTGATGTTGGCTTTGGGGGTAGGGCGTTTGGATCGGGGAGGGACTCCTGGACGAGCTCTTATGATAGATGATGATTGTTGGAGCCAAGCACGTCCAAAGATCATGTTGTAGTTAAGCTTCCCTTTGATAATATAAAACCTATCACTTGTTTGAGTGGCTCCGACCGCCATTATGAGGGTGATATGTCTGTAAACATCTCTTATTACTCCTTCAGGGTCTTGGATTGTTGTTGGCGAGCGTATAACTTCCTGACGAGTTGCTTCTGCAACTTTCAGAGTTTCAATACTAATAATATTGACATCCATGCCGTTATCAATTAATGCTTTCTTGAATTTGATATTTCTGAGATGTGCAGTAGTGAAAAGTTCCTGATCGTATCTTTCGCCGTTCTAGTTGTCCATGTCTTCCAAAGAGGGCTCGCTCCGGGTGAGAGCGTCTTTAGTGAAGGATGGTAGACGTTCGCCGGATACGACTTGATTGAGAGCATTGAAAAGGTCTTCACGCTGACCCTTTGAGAAGTGGAGGAGTTCGCACATGCGCTCCATTAGCGATTGAACTGCTTGGTTAACCGGCTCTTCAGAGACAGTGAAGCTCCTAACATGAAGTTGATTTTTGTGAACCCCTTCAGTCCCAAGCTGCAATTCCCCGGATTCTATTTTCTCCTTGAAGATTCGTCTCAAACCATTACACTCGTTGGTGGGGCCTCTTAATAAGTGCATAATTTACATGTTTATAGTGTCAAATCCGTACTAGTTTTAGCTATAATTCTTGCATATTACTTGTTATTACATTGTTTTTCTATTTTATGCATTATATTAGGTGACTCATCCGAAATCAATTGAAATGGTGTTAAAGAAGGAAAGAGTTCATTCCGGCATGAAAAAGAGAGGCCAAAGGATGGAAACACAACTTTGAAATGAGATTTCCAGGAAGATTTACGCTTGGTAAATTATCCCAAAATCCAACCGTAAACAAAATTCAATTTTGAGCAAGAAATTCCAGAAAAAGTTATAGTTGGATTTAGACTATCAAAGCCAACCGTAAAATAATTTGAAAATATATGAAGATTTTTCATTGCCATCTTGTAGATAATTGAAAGACGAAGCCAACCCAAAAAAAATGAGGTCAATCGGACATCTTATGAGGGAGTTATGACCAAAACAGTGAAATACAAAAAGTGTCCAGGAATAATTACGGTTGGAAATATTAGACTCGAATCCAACCGTAACTCTGGGAATTTTGGGGTGGTTTTTGTATCAGAATTTCGGTTGGGTTTCTTAGGTTGAAACCAACCGTAACTAGGGTAGTTTGGAACACGTTTGAGCTTCTAAAACAAGGAAAACACGGTCCCGAAAGGATTCTAAACCCTAGAAAGAGAGGATACTTTAGGGCCAAGCATTGAAGACTATAAAAGCAGACATCTAAGGTTCAAACAAGATATTCTACATCCCATCTCATACTACAATCTGCATAAAAATGTAGGGTTTACCCCTTTAAGGGGAAACCAATCTTCTTTGTAATATGAGTTGCTACACCTTTTGTTGATTAAAGATGAATTCAATGTTCTAAGCATGAAGCTTTATTAGTAATACAAGTTTGTTTGAAGTTATTATCATTATCGTTTGTTTTCACTATATCTAGGGTTTATGATTGAATTGTAAATTGTTCAAGTGTACAATTGGATTAATCTACTGAACAATTTAATGCTAGTATTGAGTTATGATACAAGTAATCGTCCATCGACTCATACACAAGTAGAAATTGCGAGACCTTGCAGAGGGATTTTGTGGAGCAATTGCGAGTGAAGATAACACCAGCAAGTGGACCTTGATACTACTGGGATCAACCTAAATTCACAAAGTTTAAATCATTCGATTGGGTTACACCTTGATTGATCTACTACTTGGTGGTTTGGACGAATAAAATCTGGTAGTCGAGAACTTCCATATCCAGTGATAAAAGGAGTTTTTGGGATAACACTGATCTAGATGCTATTCTACGGTTGGTGATGAATGATTCCGATGAAAGATAAATAAGTATACTAATTTAGTCAATGTTTGGTAACGACGAATGACTCCCTAATCATCTCTTTGTTCTTATTGTGTTTTGATTATTATTTTTAGTTAATTAATTCACAAACCCCCCTTTTTAGTATTTATTCTAGTTTTGCTAATCTAAATAACTTATCAATTACACAGCTCTTTGTGGGAACGATCCTTACTATCGCTATATTACTAGTTAATTATTAAGAAATATCTTGAGTAAACTTACGACATGCATCACCCCTTAGGGGCGCCTTGGGAGCGAGTGACTCGTTGGGTTGGTCCCTGGTTTACAACTTGGGTGGAAGGAAGACACTTAGTTCGTGATTCCTGTTAGGGTGGAGCTTTTTTCTTAGGTCCCTCGTTAATGACAACACCAATTGATGGTTGAATGTTGTACTGCTTGTTGACGAGCCATCGATTCTCACGAGTATCTCCATGACTGTGTTCTCTTAATGGTCTAGTTCTCTCCAGGATGGCGGGAGCAGTTGTGGAGGATCGTTTTGCGGCTTCATGTAACTCAGATAGTCCGAAAACGTAAATTTTCTAGAAGAACACGGTAAACAGGGATCATACCATTGATACAAAGATCCACCAGTTGATGTTCCGTATCATTCGGATCATGATAATCCAGAGCTTGAATTCTGAATCTTTTCACATATTCATTCGGGTGTTCATTATTCCTTTGAAACATTCTTCCCAGGTCTGATAGAGTGATCTGCTCGGAGACGAAGACGTAATTTTTGTAAAAGGCGTTAACCATGTCCTCCTAATCGAAAATGTTGTTGTACCACGTGTAGTCTTTCCCAATGAAAGACTTTGAAAATTCTTTGAGGCGTAGTACATGATTGTATTCATGTCCCCCGAGGGATTCGAGAAATCGAGAGACGTGCTCACGAGCATTTCGAGTTCCATCATACAATGAGAAAGTTGGGGAAGAGTAACTTGCCGACAGAGGGATCCTCTGGATTTCTGGAGGGTATGGAGGTTGGTGTTGATAGGCCGAGAGCGAGTCCTCCTTGCCATGATTTCGCAAGAGTCTCTTCAGATCATCACTGTGACAAAATTGGATTGCTGGTACCTCTGTGGTGGTCGATCGGGAATGATATGGACTCCTTTGTCTTTTCGAGCCCCATGTGTTTCAGCATCAACAACCACTGTAAAGTTGGTTCTGGTATGCTCTGTTAAGTGATGACAATGTTCCGGGGAGAGTTGCTCTGTCAGAGTCTTGAGACAAGCGAGTACCTCCTTCTGAGTAGTAGCCATGTCCACCTGGGTTTTGGCAAGAACTTCTTGTATTTTCATCAGATCGACTATGTTGAATTAAGTTTAAGTATTCTCGGCGTCTTCAGCGTTTTGTCACCGAGAGGAGGTGTAGCCGTAGAAATGGTAAGGGGATGTTCAGTAGCAATAGGGGTGTTTTCAGAATCACCACCACCAGTACTCCCTAAACCAACAATAGGACTTTTAATTGTTCCTGACCTAAGATCCACCATTTTTGAAATAACTGAAAATTGGCTTTTTTAATCGAGTGATTGATCTCCCGCTGCGGTCACCAATTTTTTAGGGTGAAAACAAATGTACTTCAAAGTGGTATTTTCAAGTAGGTTCGAGATATCAAGCTCGAACACGACGATCCTAAACCAAGAAATGACCGTTCACCTCCTGCTTCAATTACGAAGATGGAAAGGATTTTCGTAGGTCTTAGGTGAGGGAAGCAAAGAAGATTGAGAAATATCAGTAGTGCGTGAATAAGAATGGATTCTCCGTAGATGAATCGCTAATTCTGTAGGTTTTGTTTTCTTTAGACTGATTGTTTTTGTTGTGTGTTTCTGTCTTGTTTCGAATAAATGAGAATCATCTATTTATAGTTTTGAAGAAGACACACTGATATTCACGTAAGTCGTGGAAGATAGGAAGAGGTGGAGAAGTGTAATTGTAGAGATTGTAGTGGGTGGTTCCCAAAAAAGTAGGGGAGACCTGTCTGACCACTATTCCTCATCCTTTCAACTTCTCTGTAACCTCCCACTTCTTGTTACCTTCTTGTTCGTGGGGGTTGAGTCACAACCCACGATACCGTAGACCGCCAGAACAATACACCAATGAGAATCCCCCCATGTTGTATTTGATATCTCGTGAAAATAGTGGAGTTATAAACCATCATGGTTTTGATTAAGTCAAGTTAAGTCAAATGACCTGCTAAGTCAATGAGGTAAGTTGTGCAACCCACTTGTGTTTTATTCAGACTGATTAGTGTCGAGTCTGGGGAGTTTAGTGCCATGTACTTTATTGAAAGTAATGTGGCATATTAATGGCTAAGTATTAGCTTAAAAGCGATTTACCGTAAGTCTGAGAGGCTTTTGAGGTCAAATGTCATAGAGGGCTCATTGAGCAAGGAAACCTACTAAAATTCATATATGAATCAATTTAGGACATATATTAATAAGAAAAGCACATTTCCTAGCAAAGCAGCTAGCAAAGCCAACACTAGCTACTTACCACAACTATGAAGGTGCTACCTCTCTTAACATAAAAAAGGCTAGTATGCTAACATCTCATGAGTAAGACCAACATGCACATCTTTTGGTAAATATTAATTGTACTAGGACTAGGAAGCTAGTACCAAAGAGGTTTAGAGTTAGCACTTCACCAGAACAACACTGACGCACACGACAAGTTTCCCAGATGTTCTATGACTTTTACATAAAATTTATTAGGCTCCTAGATGTATTGTAAACTAGTATAAAGCAATTTGAGTTTTATTTCCGGGTGCTATTCCCTGTCTTTTCTTCAAATCATCAAAACAACACTAGCGCCCACGACAAGTATCCCAGATGTGCTATGATCTTTACATAAATTCTCTTAGGCTCCTAGATGTATTGCACACTAGTATAGAACAATTTGAATATTATTTCGGGTGTTATATTCCACAGTTGAATCCCAAAAATTATTTACGTTAATACTTATGTTCAAATCGAACAAAATTAACCTATTAAAATTATGTGTATTTATTTGAGGAATTAAAGTGCCATAACTGTGCTTAAATTAAATAAAATATGACTTCGTATCTTCTATTTGCTAAAAATCATACCCAATTGCATTGATCCTTTGCTTAAAGAGACAACCAATGCAAAATGAGTAAAAGAATTCGAAAAGGGTTCTAAAGCGCTTCGCAACACTCATAAACGTGTCAAAAGCGTTTCAAAATTCCCAAACCCTAATTGGGGTTTGAGAATAAAAACTGCAACACTTGAAACGTTGAAAAAGGCGTATCAAAACGTCCAAACCCTAATTAGGGTTTGAAAATAAATGCACAACATTTACAAACGTTGCAAAAGTGTGACAAAAGGCATTTTTTTTCAGTTTAATTAATTAAGGTTTGAAAATAGTTTTGCAACACTTATAAGTGTGCAAAAAGCGTGTCAAAAATCTCAAACCTTAATTTTTACACACGTCTAGCTCTCTAGGCTCCATTGCTCACGCGTCCTGCTTCTCAAAGTCAAGCTTGCACGCGTACTAGAGATACCAAGCCTAGACGTCATGCTCCATTCTAATTTTTTAAATTTACTCTTTTTCCCTCAACATGTGAGGCTGAGCACAAGAGTAAACACATGAACTAAGCCTACACGACTATTTTCAAGACAAGACTTCAAAATAGAGCCAAGCTCACACGACTTGTATTTCTTGTCAAAAGTTGACAAATTTACTCTTTTACCCTTAACGTGTGAGGTTGAGTACAAAGAGTAAAACATGAGTGTCCTGCTTCTTATAAAAAATATGAGACTCACATAAAGACCATATCTTGTCCCCTCTTCTTCTATTTCACGTGAGAGGACGAGTTTGACGTCCCTCTTCTTCTATTTTCACGTGAGGACAAGTTTGATATCTCCCTTTCTTATATTGACGTGAAACAAAGTTTGACGTCTCTCCTCCTATATTTAACGATAGGGCAAGCTTGTGTCCCTCTACTATTTCACGTGAAAGACAAATTTGGTCCCTCCTCTTATATTCACTTGAATATTCTGGTTTAAATATTTTAGGGTTTCAACAAATCTCAAAAATCCTAAAACTATACTAGGCTTCTCATGAATATTTTTATAAAAGGTTTCACTATAAATTTTCATGCTCAGCTGCATACTCTTAGCACTGCAAAATTGACCAAGATGGATACATTATTCTATATTCACAAATAAATGCATATTTATTTTATCCTTGCCTGCTAGACTCCTCAATTAGTCAAGCAAGACACGTTTATTTTATTCTAGCCTGCTAGACTCGTCAGTTAGTCAAACAGGACATATTTAATTTATTTTAGTCTGCTAGACTCATCAATTAGTCAAGAAAGACATGTTTTTCTAGTATCTAGACTCATTAGCTAGTCAAGCAGGACAAGTCTTCAGTCAAGAGACCCATTGAGAAGGTATCAATTGACTTAACATTAGTATTGTTTAATACTACAATATTACACCAAACATCAAATGTCACAAATGGGGGATATAATTAGGGTTTCGGTATGCCGGTCTACGACATGTGGTACAACAATACGCCCACAAAGAGAAGTTCTGGAAAGATCGATAACAGTTGAGTTGAGGAGTGAGAGGTTGGGTAACTGACTATTCAACCTTAATCGAAGTGGAGAGCAGTTGTCAACACCTTCTCCACTTCATTACTACTCAACCATCGAAAATATCTTCCAGAAAAGAAGTCGAGTGGTTACAATAGCTATGGTATAAATAGATGTTCAACAAATTGAACAAGGAGAATAATTTTGATACAAGTTTTTACGCAAGTCTGAACAAAAGAGCAATTCTGAATTTCCTAGTCGAACACTAAAGAACTCGGATATCCAATTGTTCGTAACTATTCACTCTGACCTCATGCTTCTCTCGCTTCCCTCCCTAAGAGCGATCCTTTCCTTCTCATTTTATGACTGAAGCAAGAGTAGAACGGCCATTGCTTGGTTTAGGCCAGAATTGTACAGATTGATCTCTCGAATGTAAAGTGGTTTAACAACACAAATGTTTTAAGGATTGACGAATTGTCACCTACTCACCCATTTTTTTACAAAATATCCTTCAATACGTTTTTCCCCACAAGCCCATCTAATAGCAGAAGGGCATCGAACATCATCTCATGTCGCAAACTTCCACGGCTGAATTCCTTGAATATGTTATGTATGCACTTCATTAAAACTAAGCATAATGCCAGCATTAAATCTCATGCGACTGAAATCCCTAAACAGGCCATGGTTATGGCCATGGTATTAGCAAGCGCCAATGCTAGTAACACATAGGCAATGGTCACAATGCCAGCAAGGGCCAGCTCTATACGCCAAAACCATGCTCTTAGCAACGCTAGCGCCAACGCTAGAAATGCTAGCAGTGGTAGCACCAGCAGTAGCAATTCATTCGTACTTCCCTTTTTGCTACCCTTACCTGCTGCTGCAGCGCCATCCTCGCATGTTATTATCGTACCATTCTTTGCCTTCTTGTGCTAGCATCATTCTTCGCCGCTAGCGCCATCACCTAGGCCATATACACAATACTAGCATGTGCTAGCAACACCTCAAATTGCGCCTATAGCACTCTACAAATGCGCCATTGCCATGCTGTGATAACATAAGATTATTGATTGTATTATACAACAAACTCTCAAAGTGCTCACATACTTTGAGTCCCTGAATCCACTAACTTCTATGAGAAATCAAAACATATTACATGAGGGGATTTTGTATGGGGTATTAGTCTGGTAGTTTGTAGCATCATACAACATGAAACACCCCGTGATTGGAAGTTACAAGTAGTAGTGACGGTTATGACAGTTGAAGAGATGGTAGAGTAATGGTTTCCAGAAACTTCCAAAATATAATGGGCGGTTATGTCATTATCCCCACAATCCCCATCTCTCAATTTCCCACTACCTCCACTATTTACGAAGGAAAAATGTGTATTCCCAAGCTCTATAAATAGGCTACTTAGCTTATTTAAAAAACAGAACAAGCTTATCATTCTCACAAGCTCTGTTATCTTCTATAGCTCAACACCTTTACACACAATTCATCACACTGATTCCTTCAACTTTCTCTGCTTTCCTCCCCTAAGATCAGCTCATCTTTTCTCTTTGTAACCGAAAAAAAACGTGAATGACTATTTTCTTGGTTTAGGCTCGTTTTGTACGATTTTGATCCTAGAACCTAAAGAAAGTACTTCTACAATATATTGTTTTGCCTAAGGGTAACTTTATGGTACTAACACATCTCTGCATCCATAAAGATATATTAAACAACCGGGGAGACTAGATGAACTTCCGTTATACCTAAAAGAATATCATACTATAACATTTATGAAGCAGTGTTTTAGGGTGAAAACAAATATACTGCAAAGTGGTACTTTCAAGTAGGTTCGAGAGATCAAGCTCGAATAGGACGAGCCTAAACCAAGAAATAGCCGTTCACGTCCTACTTCGATTAAAAAGATGGAAATTATTTGGGTAGGTCTTAGGGGAGGGAAGCAAAGAAGATTGAGAAATATCAGTAGTGCGTGAAAAAGAATGGATTCTCTGTAGAGGAATCGTTAATTCTGTAGGTTTTGGTTTCTTCCAGACTGATTATTTTTTGTTGTGTGTATCTGTCGTGCTTAGAATAAACGAGAATCATCAATTTATAGTTTTGAAGAGGATACGCTTATATTCTCGTAAGTCGTGGAAGTTAGGGAGAGGTTGAGAAATGATAATTGTGGAGATTGTAGTGGGTGGTTCCCAAAAAAGTAGGGGAGACCTGTCTGACCACTACTCCTCATCATCTCAACTTCTCTGTAACCACCCACTTCTTTTAACCTTCTTGTTCGTGGGGGTTGTATCACCACCCATGATGCCGTAGACCGCCAGACCAATACCCTAATGAGAATCCCCTTATGTTGTATTTGATATCTCGTAAAAATAGTGGAGCTATAAACCATCATGGTTTTGATTAAGTCAAGTTAAGTCAAATGACCTGCTAAGTCAGTGAGGTAAGTTGTGCGACTCACTTGTGTTTTAGTCAGACTGATTAATGCCGAGTTTGGGAATTTCAGTGGCCATGTACTTTATTGAAAGTAATGTGGCATATTAATGGCTAAATATTAGCTTAAAAGCGACTTATCGTAAGTCTGAGAGGCTTTTGAGGTCAAATGTCATAGAGGGCTCATTGAGCAAGGAAACCTACTAAAATTCATATATGAATCAATTTAGGACATATATTGATAAGAAAAGCATATTTCCTAGCAAAGCCAACACTAGCTATTTACCGCAACTATGAAGGTGCTACCTCTCTTAACATAAAAAAGGCTAGTATGCTAACATCTCATGAGTAAGACCAACATGCACATCTTTTGGTAAATATTAATTGTACTAGGACTAGGAAGCTAGTACCAAGGAGGTTTGAAGTTAGCACTTCAATTGTATAGTTAGCCACAAGCAAGGGCCCTAGCCACAACAAGGGCGCTAGCTACAAGAAAGGGCGTCGTCTATAACAAGGGCGCTAGCCACAACAAGAGCCCTAGCTACAAGCAAGGGCGTCGACCACAACAAGGGCGCTTTCCACATCAAGGGTGTTTAGACACAAAGCAAGGGCGCTAGCCACATCAAGGGCGTTTAGTCACCAAGGGCGCTAGCTATCAAGAGCGCTTAGCCATCAAGTGCATTAGCCACCAAGGGAGTTTACCCACAAAGCAAGGGCACCAGCCACATCAAGGGCATTATCCACCAATGGGGTTAGCCATCAAGGGCGTTAGCCAAGAGCATCGCGGCCAAGGATTGGCGCTTTTGTTGCTAGTTTTAGCATTTTTGATGCGAGAGTTAGATTTAGCACTTTTGGTGCTAGAGCTTAGGTGCTAAGCTGGTAATACGTGAGCTAAGGCCTTATTAGGTGTTTTCGTACTAGATAAGACCATTTTTGGTTAGTTAGCACCTTTCAAGTGCTAGGGTTTAGCGCCAGGAAGTGGCGGACCCAGGAATTTAGTTCACTGTGGTCAAAGCACTAACAGAGTTGTGACAAAAGGACGCTCGAATTTTAAAGTATAATAAGAAATTTACCAATTCTAGGAAGGGCAATAGCCATTTCCTAATCCTTAATTATATATAGCTCACACACAGGGTTAAAGTTGTCAAAGTATAATATTTTAATATAAGTAAGCAGGTAATGAAGTACAATTATAATTTTTATGTAATATTTTAATAGTCTTTACTTAAAATAAAAAGATTCATATGCAAAGTATTTGAGTAAAAGGCTAAAAACTCGTTTTCAAATAAATTTAGCGGGGTCGACCGGTTAGCAAAAGAAATTATGTGGGGTTAGTACCTACAAATATTACTAGCAAGTACTCATAATTTATTTATTTTGAGTGCAAGTCCGCCACTGGCGCCAGAAAAGTTAGCGCTTTTAGCGCTATTGTGGCTCACTAGTGCCAATGCGATGCTAAGCCGAACGGCTAGTGCTGTCATGGCGTTAATATGAGAAAAGGCTAGAGTTATCCTAAATGAGAGGTTCAATGAATCTTTTATGACATTTTTTCTCGACTGTGGCGCATTATTTGTGTCTTATATTTAAGCAAAGTGCTAAATCACCATATTTAGGCTTAGAAGAGCAATTTTAGGTGCATTCGTTGCGAATGAAGCGTTAGGCTATAATGTATTTCAGGGTTAAGCATTAGCTATTCCCGAGTTTAATAGATGTTGCTAGAACATCAATGCGTATTCGATGCAAGTTCAAGGAATTCAGTCATGAAATTTATGCGACTTGAAACTAGTTCGATACGGCATGAATATTATGAGCATTGAAGAGGCTACAAGAATATTTAATTTGCTTGATGAATACAAATAGAATTACAATATTCTTTATTAATCATATGCGCATAAATATGCACATATATGTTCTTGTTGTTTAGCAGAGGGTAATTTTATGATTTTAGACCTTGCCAAAAACTCACCATCTACAAGCAGAAACCTGGAGAGGATGTTATCTCGCATGTCCAAAGATACCGCACTCAAGTTGGTTTTACCTGACACATCTATCTGCCTCTAAACAAGCCTCACTTCTCATATACTTGGGGACTCAGCATTTGACATCATATTCAAGATTTTCAATCGGAAAAGATGTTTCATTACCATCTTCATTCATTGGAGCCCTGTTTCATCTTTTGGAGAAGATTCATTTATTTGTTTTGTATCTACAGAGAACACAGGGTTGAAGATGAGCATCATATTTACAACACGATGAATAACAAGGAATTATCATCTACTGAAGCACTAACTTGCATGTTATACTTCCTGGTCGAAAAGTTCACAAGCTCAGATCTATGTCCTACTCGTGATCAAAGGGTTGAACGTTCTTTTAATCCTTTCCCCTTTTATCGACATCTAAACACAAGTCTGTTTTATATTAATACTATTCAAGAAGACGTAGCGCTGCCAAAGTACTACCCTTATCGGAAATAGAGACATTACTAACCTACACGTCGTGAGAAGCCGATCAAATAGAAGAAGTTTATACTCCTCTAATATTTGAACGAGATGAGACCCAAGTCTATAAAAATACCAATGCAATGAGGTGCCAATGATTCAACAGGCACAAGTTGCTTACCTTTATAATTGTTTATCCCACTAGCAGACGACTACGTTAGGTCCTTGTATTGCACAACCACAACCTACATCCAGCTATGAACCCTTGGTTCTTCTACTAAGACCGACTACCTATAAGAAGAAGATCCAACCATGTACGCTCCATCTTACACTACTTGATAGCCTCGACGCCAACGCCGCCTCAGACTCCAACTTTCATCCAAGTTCTTGCTCTAGCCACAGTGCATCAGCAACAACCAACAATACAAGGAGACTGTGATATATCCTTTATTCTGTACGAGAGGATTAATTTACAGAGACATGATAACTCCATCAAATAATGTTATATCTACTCTGATGGTAGATTCCAAGTGAGATACACTTGGTAACTGGTCATTGGCATGGGACTTCTCTTCCCAACACATTAGAAGATCCACCATCTCTGAAAGACCAATTATTTGAAGAACTACACCATTGATGGGAAGTTTCAATGAAGTTCATTCACTCTCTAAAGATTCAACGCAGTCATCAATTTGAACCAGAGTCAATTGGATCATTAAGTTCAAAAGTTCAATAACATACAAATTTCCAATTCAATTAAGCTACTGTTGTCGGCCACACATGCTTCCCATTTCCGGACAACTATCAGGTCAAAATGATTCTAACATGCCATCGTTGAAAAAAACCCACTACCTTACCTATGATCAACTTACAACACGGTCTGATCCACTGATCTGTTTGCCATCATCTACTGTCGTCACTTGATGCTTACTCTACTTATTTTTTGCTGAGGAAACCACCTACTTGAAGTCTTCAAGCTTTATTTAGATTCTTATCGTTCTTCTTCCACAATCGTCCGCCAGTGACAACTACTACTAGTGGGGAAGTACAATGCGACATCCAAGCCTCATATTTCATCATACTATATTATAATGGATCATCAGAAGCAGGATACTCAGATAAATGCATGGTTTTAGTCTTTTAGACACCTATAATATGGATGTGCAATTTGTTCTTAGTAATGGAGTTGAAAACTTCATATCAACTTCAACATCAAAATATGAATACTCATGAGGAACATCGACTACTCTACCCCTACCAACATTGGATGCTCACCTTGGATCGACGCCTATGCACCAACGTTGTCACTCTTCAAGGTACACTACACAAAAAGTCAAAATACTTCTGCAAGGTCAAGACACATAAAATTCATCAATAAAATTGTTTTGACATTGATGGAACTCAATTGCAGTTTAGACGAGTTATTGAAACACGCTTAAGATGGAGTTTGTCTACATCAATAAAACTATTAGGGTTCATTACCATCCTCTCCTGACTCTGTCTTCCACCTTGCTGCTAATATCTATAACTCGAGTGATAAGTGCATAATTCATATGATTTTAGTGTCAAATCCATAGTAATATTTGCTATAAATCTTGCATATTACTTGTTATTACTCTTATTTTGTTTTATTTGTTTTTATTAGGTGAATCATCCCCATAAGAGTGAAAGTGGCTACGAAAGAGATAAAAGTGAATTACTCCAAGTATTTCAAGTGCCCAAATCTTAAGAAGAATAAATGAGTTTATTGCGACATGAAATAAACAGGGAAGTTGAGTGCTACAAGTGAAGAAGGAAAAAATACCAAGTTTAACTCGTTCAAATCCAAATTTTCTTATCATAATCTTGAAAATAATTGAAATACGAAGCCAACTCAAAAAGAATGAGGTCATTCCGAGTTCGTATGAGGAAGTTATGAGCAAAAACAGTCGAGAAAAAGTAAGTAAAACACTCAGCAAAATAATCGGTAGATAATGGGAGCCCGTGCCTACCGATTATGGGCTGTTTTGGACCAAAAATCTCTGTATACTTCACAAAAATAATCGGTAGATAATGAAGGGGTCGATACTACCGATTATGGACGCTTTGAGAACATGAAATCTCTGTATACTTTACAAAAATAATCGGTACAAAGGTGGGGAATGAGTCTACCGATTATAGCACGACGGGAGACACTTCTAAGACAAGTTTTTGACTTCTAAATCAAGGTAGCATGGTCCCATTAGGACTGCATCACCTACATTTGATGAGGACTATATAAGAAGAATTCCATAACCCTAAGAAGACACCTTTTACACAACTTTATAAGTCTTGGAGGAGATCAACAACACAAGAAGCAAAAGCTAGGCTTTGGAGCGGTCTCATCATCGTAACAAATTCTCTTACTCCTATGTATGACATGGATTTTTCTACATGCATGATTAGCTAAAAACCTAATTGATTGAGGATGAATTCTAATTTTTAGACATGATTTGAGTTAATATATGAATCTATTTTGAGTTTTTCATATGATTATCGCTTGTTTATACTATAAATAATGTTTATGATTGATTGATAGATTGTTTAGGTGGACAACTGCATTGATTTGGTGATTTAATCTAATGCTAGTATTGAGTTATGAGATAAGTAATAGACCATTGACTCGTACACAAGTAGAGAACACGACACCTTGGAGAGGGATTCTATGGAGCAATTGTGTGTATGAACAACACTAATAAGTGGACCTTGATCTAAGAGTCTAACTACTATGATTAACCTATAAATTCACAAAATATAAAACATTCGACCAAATTACACCCTCAGTGATTTACTACTAGGTGTTTAGGACGAATAGAATCTCGTAGTGGAGAACTTCCGTATCCAGTGATATAAGGAATTTAGGGGATAACACTGATCTAGTTGTTATTCTACGGTTGGTGATAATTTGTGTTTAACAATGAGTAGATGAGTATACTATTTCAATGATTGTTTAGTAACGAAGAAGGATTCCTCGATCATATTTCTCTCCATTGCTTACAACTTTATTTTTAATTGCTTACTTATTTACTTTGTTTAAAACCTAAAACAAACCCCTATTTTGTGACACTTTTGACAACAAAACATCTCGCTCCTCATGGGAATGAACTCTATTTACTACTATATTATTTATTATTAAAGTAGAAGATAAGTGAATTAATTTTTACACCTACGGCACGCATCATCGAGTCATCATCTCACATTTAGTAGTGTTTCATCTCTTGTCTACAACTACCTACTACTGCCTGCAACTCCGAAGTGTAGTGGATCATCTAAGTAGATAGGTTATGTCCGAAGAAGTGATACCTTTGAAAGATAGCTTCCAGGATGAGATCCTCTTTACGATAGATGGTACAACCCCATGGTACGCTGATACTGTAAACTACTTGGTGACGTGACAAGTACCTAGAACCATGTCTACTTTTCAGAAAGAAAAGCTTAAGAAAGTTTCCAAGCAATATACATGGGATGAACCTTATTTGTGGAAGCACTGTCCTGATCAAATGATCCGAAGTTGTATTTTTGAATCTAAATTTCGATCCATTCTAAATTTCAATCCATTCTAAATTTCATTCATTTATATGCTTCCAGAGGCCTTTTTGGGTCCAAGAGAACAACTCCCAAGGTTCTTGAGATTTGTTTATATTGTCCTACATTAGTTAAAGATGCATACTTGTTTTGTAAAGCTTGTGATAGAGGCAATCTAGGTGATAGAAATCAAATGCCACTAACACTAATTATTCCGGTAGAAATATTTGATGTGTGGGGTTACAATTTTATAGGGCCTTTTGTAAATTCGTATGAGAGTATTTACATACTTCTTTCCATTGATTATGTTTCTAAATGGGTGGAGGCTAGAGACGCCAAGACTAATGATTCTCAAGTTTTTTGTGAGTTTGTGAAGGAACAAATTTTTTCCATATTTGGCACAACCCTTGTGGTGATTAGCGATGGAGGTTTCCATTTTCAGAGATCCTTTTACGCTCTCCTAAAGAAGTACAACATTAATCATAAGGTTGACACACCGTATCATCCGCAAACGAGTGAACAAGATGAAATTTCCAACCGTGAGATTAAGTCCATTCTAGAGAAGACGATGAACACTACAAGGAAAGACTGGATTTTTAGACTCAATGATGCTTTATGGGCATACCGGAGAGCGTGCAAGACGCCTATTGAAATTCTCATTTTAGGTTGATTTATGGTAAACCTTGTCATCTTCCCGTAAAACTTGAACACAAAGCTTACTGGGCCATTAAAATGTACAATATGGAACTAGATGCTGCATGTAAACAAAGAAAGATTGAACTCAATGAGTTGGAAGAAATACGCAACGATGCGTACGAAAATTCAC
The DNA here is from genome assembly GCA_023531435.1 of Papaver californicum. NCBI lineage: Eukaryota > Viridiplantae > Streptophyta > Magnoliopsida > Ranunculales > Papaveraceae > Papaver > Papaver californicum. The sequence goes on along the minus strand of JAJJMC010011250.1, from coordinate 19,048 downwards.
GCATTTACAAGGAGAAAACTAAAGCTTTTCATGACAAGATGATTTCTTGGAAAAGTTTTGTTATAGGGCACAAAGTTTTTTTATTCCATTCTCGTCTTAAATTTTTCCCAGTAAAATTAGGTCCCGATGGGTTGGACCATTTGTTGTTACTAATGTGTTTCCTCATGGTGCAATTGAGATTTCTAGTCCCAAAACAAGGAAAATTTTCAAGGTGAACGGTCATCGAGTAAACCATACTATGAGAAATTTGTGACGGAGAATCAAGAAGTCATAAAGCTGATTGATCCACTCCCTTTAGAGGAATAGGAACATACGAAGTTGAGAGTCGGGATGACGACGTTAAACCAATTGCTGCATGGGAGGCAACCCATTGGTTTAATATATCTTTTACTTTTTCTTATATTTTATGAATTTTTATATCATTGTAGGATTTCCCACCATGATTTTACGTTGGATGAGTCAAGTTACATTGAGGAAAATTTAAATTTTAAGTGTGGGGGAGTAGTTAAGCATAAAGAATTCTTAAGTATTCACTTTTAGGAAGAAAATTTTCAACTTTTTTGTAACTATTTGCATGAAACCTCCAACTTTTAGATATTTTAGAGTCACTTAATATAATTCTATCTACATTTACATACGGAGTTCTTACCGAAATAACTGAACTTAGAAGTATTAGAGAACTATATTCGAGTTTCTTAGTTGTTAAGAGGTAATGCCGACAAAAAGGGACTTAAACCGCCGGTGGTGAACTAGGTGCAAAAAGAATATAATATTAGAGAAGTTGATCATTCATTACCCATATATGAGCGAGGCACCAAACCTTCAATTCTTTGTACCTGTCTAAATTTTCCATTTAGAGTGTTTCATCTGCGCAAACTCCGGGTAGAATGATGAGCTACCCAACCTCGCACCATTTCAGCACTACTTTCTGATCTCTTAAGTGCTAATTTCTATCAATCATGAGGGTGACATCAGAATTACAAAAAAACCTTACATTGTAGTTTGATTTGCAGTTGGCACCACTCTCTCTCTCGACAACAACAGGTTCATAGAAACACCATCGTCATCAACATGCAGAACATTACAAATTTGAAGAAAGTTGAAGACGTTTAAGGTTTACAAGCAACACTACAGAGAAGAGAAAATTTTATTCAAAAGGAAGTAACAATATAAAGAGCAGAATTCTATATACTAGTTGAAGATTAAGTACAAGAACGAAAATATCAAAAGAAGTAAATTTTTTATGAAGTTTATGATACCGAGACAATACAAGTTATGAAGAATCAAGTGGTAAAGTCCTTTCCCCACGGTCATATTAGTTTCATTGTTATTCTTTTAGTTTGTATATCATAATCTTTTTTCCCTAAATCAATTTTTTTTTTAAAAAGAGAAAAAATAAGAGAAAAAATAAGAGAAAAACATTTTATGTTTTAGTGTGTATTTCATTTTGTATTTATTCGTTAAGGCCGTGGGAAAGAAGAAATCTATAAAGAAGTTTTAAGCAACAAGAATTTTAGCAGAAAAGTGTTAGAAATTGTCGAAGTCCTATAAAGTTCAAGAGTTCATTATCACAGTTGATGCAGCACGGTATAATTGTGCATTAGCACTATGATGCTTTCACGAATACGCAACATTGGTTCAGTGATGCATTCTCAATCATGCATCACGGCATCATAGTGTATTAGAACTATGATGCATTCTCGGATATGCAACATTAGTTCAGTGATGCATTGTCAATCATGCATCACAGAAGAATAGTGCAATAGCACTATGATGCATTCTAGGGTATGCAACATTGGTTCAATGATGCATTCTAAATCATGCATCACGGCATAATAATGCATTAACACTATTATGCATTCTCGGGTATGCAGCGTTAGTTCAGTGATGCGTTCTCAATCATACATCAAGGCATAATAGTGCATTACCGCTATGATGCATTCTCGGGTAAACAACATTGGTTCAGTGATTCATTGTCAATCATGCATCACGGCATAATAGTTTATTAGCACTATGATGCATTCTAGGGTATGCAACATTGGTGCAGTGATGCATTACCAATCATACATCACGGCATAATTGTGCATTAGCACTATGATGCTTTCACGAATACGCAACAATTGTTTAGTGATGCATTCCCAATCATACATCAAGGCATAATAATGTATAAGCACTATGATGCAATCTCGGATACGCAACATTTGTTTAGTGATACATTTTTAATCATGCATCACGGTATAATAGTGCATTAACACTATGACGCATTCTCGGATATGCAACATTGGTTCAGTGATGCATTCTCAATCAAGCATCACGGCGTAATAGTTTATTAGCACTATGATGCATTCTAGGGTATGCAACATTGGTTCAGTTAGGAATTCTCAATCATGCATCACGGATTAACAGTGCAATAGCATTTATGATACATTTTCAGATACGCAACATTGGTTCAGTGATGCATTCTCAATCATGCATCACGGCATAATAGTGTATTAGCACTATGATGCATTCTTGGGTATGCTGCGTTGGTTCAGTGATGCAATCTCAATCATGCATCACGGCATAATAGTTTATTAGCATTATGATGCATTCTAGGGTATGCAACATTGGTTCAGTGATGCATTCCCAATCATGCATCAAGGAATAATAGTGTATTAACACTATGATGCATTCTAGGATACGCAATATTTGTTCAGTGATAAATTTTAAATCATGCATCACGGTATACTAGTGCATTAACACTATGATGCATTCTCGGATATGCAACATTGGTTCAGTTATGCATTCTCAATCAAGCATCACGGCAGAATAGTTTATTAGCACTATGATGCATTCTAGGGTATTCTACATTGGTTTAGTGATGAATTCTCAATCTTGCATCACGTCTTAATAGTGCAATAGCACTATGATACATTTTCAGATACGCAACATTGGTTCAGTGATGCATTCTCAATCATGCATCACGGCATAATGGTGTATTAGCACTATGATGCATTCTCGGGTACGCAACATTTGTTCGGTGATGCATTCTCAATCATGCATCACGTCATAATAGTGTATTAGCACTATGATGCAATACGACATAATAGTGCATTAGCATTATGATTCATTCTCGGGTACGCAATATTTTTTTAGTGATGCATTCTCAATCATACATCATGTCATAATAGTGTATTAGCACTATGATGCATTCTTGGATACACAACATTTGTTCAGTGATGCATTCTCAATCATGTATCACGGCATAATAGTGCATTAGCACTATGATACATTCTCGGATACACAACATTGGTTCAGTGATTCATTGTAAATCGTGCATCACGATATAATAGTGAATTAGCACTATAATGCATTCTAGGGTATGCAACATTGGTTCAGTGATGCATTCTCAATCATGCATCACGTCAAAATAATGTATTAGCGCTATGAGGTATTCTTGGATACGTAACATTGGCTCAATGTTGCATTCTCAATCACGCATCACGGCATAATAGTGTATTAGCACTATGATGCATTCTCGGGTACGCAATATTTGTTCAGTGATGCATTCTCAATCATGCATCACGGCATAATAGTGTATTAGCACTATGATGCATTCTAAGATACGCAACATTGGTTCACTGATGAATTCTCAATCATGTATTATGGTATAATAATGCATTAGCACTATGATGCATTCTGGGGTACACAATATTTGTTCAGTGATGCATTTTCAATCATGCATCACGGCATAATAGTGCATTACCACTATGATGCATTCTCGGATACGTAACATTTGTTCAATGATGCATTCTCCATCATGTATCACGATATAATAATGCATTAGCACTATGATGCATTCTCCCGGATATGCAACATTGGTTCGGTTATGCATTCCCAATCATGCAGCACGGTATAATTGTGCATTAGCACTATGATGCTTTCACGAATACGCAACATTGGTTCAGTGATGCATTCCCAATCATGCATCAAGGCATAATAGTGTATTAGCACTATGATGCATTCTCGGATACGCAATATTTGTTAAGTGATAAATTTTAAATCATGCATCACGATATAATAGCGCATTAACACTATGATGCATTCTCGGATATGCAACATTGGTTCAGTGATGCATTCTCAATCAAGCATCACGGCAGAATAGTTTATTAGCACTATGATGCATTCTAGGGTATTCAACATTGGTTTAGT
>JAJJMC010011249.1:0-14958 GCA_023531435.1 Papaver californicum | reverse complement strand
TAAATTAAAATTAATACTAAAAACAATTATGAACCAAATTAAAATCATAATTGATTTAACTTTATTATTAATGAATTCAATTTACAACATCATTTGGTTAAAAAAATTACAATCATTTAGTCTCCAAATTACAATCATTGACTCAAAATTACGTAAGCTTTGGATGTATATTTCCGCATAATGTCATATCGTCTTTGTAGTATTTCAGTAATGTATCCAAAGGAACTTCAGGAGAATGTGCTTCATCCTTAAAACCATCATGACTAGAACTGTGAGTGAAGGTATGTGCTTCATCCTTAGAACCACAATGACTAGAACTGTGAGTGAAGGTCAACTATGCATTTCATGCTGAACTCCCTGCACAACAAGTTTAGATAAGTAAAAAACCACCAATACTAAAACAACAATACTAAAACACCCACAACACCACAATTCAAACTCAATCAGAATTACAAACCATAAACTCCCAATGTTTTCTATAAAAGTTATAAAATTTTAGATTTTACATACCCTCCTGCTTCATGACCGAAAATTCGAGGAAATACGGGTTTCTGTCCCTGCAATTTTGCAAAAAAGAACCAATCTTTCAGCACCAATTACAGTAAAAAATAATTAGTTCAAAGTAAATTAGTGTGTTAAAAATGGTACCTTGGCTTCCCAGAAGTAGACGTCAGTGTGACAGAGTGAAGTGAATAGAATCTTGATACGAACTTCCATATCCTGCTGTGGTGCAACTTCAACTTCTTCGATCACTAGTGGTTTTCCCTGCTTCCCATGCAACAGCAGCTACCAAACCACAACCCAACATTCATACTCCATTCATCATCAAGTAATTAAAGAGCAATTACATTTTGCTAAAAATCAGCTCAAATCATGAAAAACAGAGTAGCCAGATTAAAATAGAGTTTACCTTTGCATTTGATGACCTGACCAGTTGTGTTTGACATATTGATCTTAATTTCTTCTGTGTTTCTTGATTTGATTATACTTTTTTGTTATGATATATGGAAATGGAGATCAAGTCAGATGTTAAAAATTCTAAAGACCAGGATCACTGAACCTTAGTGAAGGTTGGTACTATTACATTCTGCAGTGACATGTATTTTTCTCATAGCTATAAACTCTTATCATCAAAATTTCAAAGTGGAAACCTCATATCTAATTTCGTTCTGTAACAGTTCATATTCTGTCATAGCACATAAGAATGACCAACTGCAATCAACCAAAAAAAAATTGCTCCCATAAACAAAACTTCTCAACAAATGCAGAAAATTGAGAGATGAATCGAAAACAACTAGACAGGGACATCCAATCAATGAACTAAACACATTTTTGTGAGTTTGAAATTAAACCTAACAATCAAGTGATCAATTAAGAATGTTCTCATCCTCTAATACAAGAAATATATTAAATTCATATCAACAGAAACCCTTATAGGCATACCCAAAGATTGAATAAGAAAAATCAGTCACATACTCACAAGATCGTAAACTCTTAGCGAAACATACACTCCTTTGGTTATATTTTTGCTCTTTCACAGGACAATGAAATGCCAAATCATTCACTTACTTACACCAAATTTTTTCCCTTTCACAGGAAATCGAATTGCAAAATAAATTACATACTCACACCAAAATATTAGAAACAAGTTAAAAAAAACCCAATCTACAATTCATCAAGCGTAAAAAACAAAATCATTTGAGGAAAACTACAAAAACATAATCCACAGTAGATAAGAATTTTTTTAATCAAAACCCTAGTTAGAAAAAAAAATCTAAGAAATACCCAGTTCTAATCAAGAATTGAACAAGAATAATCACCTAGAAATAACTCTTGCAATCTCCACCTCTTCACTTCGTTCATAATCCCCAACAACATCACCACCAAATACTTCAGACGGAAAAAAAGAAAGAGGAAAAGAAGATTAACATTCAGACAAAAAAAAAGAATTATAGATCGAATTTCTAGGGCTGCAAAAAGAATAAAAGCAAATCAGATCTATACGAACCTTAGATGTTTTTTCCTTCGTATGAACTCATGTCAACCTCAAACCTAACCAAGTTTCCGAAACAAGTTACTACGCACCAACAAGATCTGTGAAAATCATACCTATACGAATCATCAGCACTCAAAGCTTCATTCATCATCATCAATAAAACAAAACCAAATTAGTTTACAACATCATGTGAAAATCTTAGCCCACCTCTGACTTTGTATCTCATTTAGAGTAGGTTAAACCAGAGAGAATGGAAGAACGGGAGAGATGGAGGCGGAAAAAGAGATGGAGGCGGAAAAATGAAACTAGGTTTAGCAAAGTGAAATGAAAGAAAAAAAGTTTTGGACGAAGGCTAAGTCATACGGATTATGAATTTGTTTGGACGGTAGAGATTTGATTTGAGCACTTAATACGAATTAAGGTAAGTGCAAAAAAAAAATATGTGGTTTTTTTGCTAATAAATTCATAATTTTTTTTGATAAAATTATGGTTACCTATCAATTAAAACCGAATTTCCATCAACTTCACGTAATTTTGTTTTTTACCCGTTAATCTTATCCAATACCGGTCGGCCTCACTCAATTTTTCTCGGATTCCATCGTTTTCTCCAGTTATCCATCATTTTAACCGAATGTCCATCGATTTTAGTCAATTTTACCCGTAACCTATCAATCTCACTTATTGAGGATATTTTTATCGACCTTTGATTATACATAAATGTTGATTTTGAATAAATGCAGCTTATTAGATTGTAGTTAGTACGACTGGTTATTGATGATTTGCAGAACTAAATGCAGCTTATTCAGCTAAGATCTCGATGCATAAATAAAAACCTAAAATAATATGATCCCAAACCATGAAGGAACAACATTCTCATTTATTAATTTAGTGAGAGATATGTTTGATTAGTTTTTCTCTTTTATTTATGATTTAGGGTTTGGGTAGCGGCGGAGGATTAGTGGGATGAACCGAGAAAGAAAGAAATAAAGAACGAAAATGAAGGGAAATTATTCTTTTAGGGTTTTGAATAGAAGTTTTGGAGTCCAACGGATCTCTAAATATATAACTTATTGTCATATTATGGTTCACAATAAGTCAGAAACCGATGGAATCCGAAAGAAACTGATGATAAATTTTAGTCACTTAAATTCTATATGATAACCTAAATATATTATCGATTTCTACCATCTACCTCACTAAATTTTATTTTTTATCCCATCTACTTCACTTAGTTTTGTTTTTCATCCATCAATCTTACCAATTTTGGTCGCCTCACTCATATTCAATCGGATTTCATCGGTTATTTTTTAGGTAGCAATCAAAAAAACAAAATTGGTCACACAAGACGCTCAATTCCTCGGTGACCTTTTCCCCTCACCAGAACCCTAAGTCTATCGATGTTCGTCGTATTATCCTTATTAACCTCTTCCCTAAGTCAGAATCTTCGTTGGTACCCTAATCCTATCGATATTTTTCATATTATCCCCGATGACCTTTCCCCCTCACCGGAATTCTAAACCTATCAATGTTCGACATATTATATTTAACGACCTTTTTTTCGTTAACTTCACTTAATTTTGTTTGTTATCCGTCAATCTTACCAAATTTCCGTTAACTTCACTTAATTTTTTTTGTTACCCGTCAATCTTACCAAATTTGACCATCTCACTCAGTTTCAATCGGATTTCATTGTTTTTTCCAGTTATCCATTATTTTAACCGAATGTCTATTGATTTTAGTCAATTTCACTCGTTATCTATCAATTTTTATCCAATATTGCTTGACCTCAATCGGTTTTTCCTGGATTCCATGGTTTCACTATATTTCAATTGGCTTACTCATTTTCTCTCATAGTTTCATTTCCAGGTTTAGAGTTACCGTATAGATATTCAGAGTAATTAGATCGAAAAAGACATATTTTGATCCACACAACTAGATTTTGACCTCCGATATACATTCCGATCAACCAGATATGGAACAAAGTGGATTTCACTGATATTCATTTGTATCACCCTGACTTACTTAGTTCCAAATAATATCCATCCAATTTAAGGATTTCATTCAATTCCACTTGTTATCCTTTGACCTAACTCAACTTTATATGTTGTAAATCGATTCATATAATATCCCTCGATGTTGATGCTACAATATTGTTTGTTGCACAAGAAATTTTAGGGTTCATCCGATCAATCTTCAACGATATCCATCAAGTTTATCGAACAAATATAAAAGGTCACACATATTTTTCTAAGTCGAAATCTTTACAGGACTCTATCGTCGATAGCAATACCCTATATTGGTCGACCTCACTTAAAGTTTATAGGATTCAATCGATTTATCCAATTCCCTTTAACCAAATGTTCATCTACCTTAGTCAATTTCACCTGGTATATATTAATCTTCATGTGAAGTTCTAAGGATTTCGACTTAGGTTGAATATGGATCTTCATGTGAAGTTCTACGAATCTATATGCGTCGTGTAATTTCACTTGTAATCTGTAATCTTACCAATGTCGGTCAACCTCATTCAAACCAAAATTGAGTGAATTTTAGTGAGATTGATAAAATCATAGTGTTTCATCATGTACTCCTCATAGTGTTTCTTACCCGATGTCAGTGACCTTACTCAATTTCTCTCATATTTTATCGGTTTCTCCCATTATCCATCATTTTGACCTACTGCCCGTCGACCTTGGGAATTTCGATTGGCCTCCCTTAATTTCTCTCATGGTTTCATTGCTAGGTTTATAGTTATTGTATAGATATTCAGACTAATTAGATCGAAAAAGATATATTTTGGCTCACACAACTAGATATTGACCTCCGGTATATATTCTGATCAACCAGATATGGAACAAAGCAGGTTTCACCTAATATTCATTGTCTCACTCGGTCTTACTCAATTTCAGACAATATCCATCAAATTTATGTATATTATTCAATTTCACTTGTTATCCTTCGACCTAACTCAATTAAAATCAATCATTTTTTCATCGATCTCACATGAGTTCACTCAACCTTACTCGAGATCATTCTTTTTTCATCTCTCTTACTTGTTAGAGAAGGAATATAATCCTTAAATTTTTCATTCGACCAAAAAAACCAAAAAAGTCTAATCCAATGAATATAAATACAAGATTATAAATCATATGGATTACCACCCATCCAACGGATGAAAAATTACCGCCATAATTTGGGTCGAAAAAGAAAATTACCGCTTAAACTATTCGGTGTGCTCCAAAAAATTAGGGTGGAATCCAAAATTCGCGCCCTACATTTGGTCGGATCATATGTTCGCATTTGATCCTAAAGAATCTCTCACCCCTTGTTTCTCTTTCACCGAAATCGAACCCAAAATTCTCACCCCTTATTTATCAACACTAAACCAAACCCATATCTAAAATCAATGATGAAGGGAAAGGTAATTAATCTCAAACCTAGTGTTTCTGTATGAGTTTATTGAAACGATTTAATTTTGGTACTTGGTTTTGGTTTCAAATTACTGTTAATAGGGAAAATAGAAGTTTTCTAAATTTTGAAATTGGGAAAATCTCGGAAATTTGTTGTATTCCTTTAGGTTCTCGTACACATCTACCAAATTTCTGTTCAATTACAAGAACACAATTCCTTTTGACAAATTGCGTTTTCTTTTTATTGTAATTAGGTTTGAGCTTTACACAGCCTGGAAAGGTTGCAATGAATACAATGTCTTTAGGGGAAACCTCCAGTGGAGGAGGAAATGCGTATTTTGGTTGGGATCCAATGCTTTCGCTCGCCCATAGTGGTGGTCCTTCAATGGTTTCTCAGCATCACCAAATTCTCATTTCTCCATTTCTCACTTGTCAATAATATTATTCCATGGGTATTCATCAAATTATTCTTTGAATGTTTAGCTCTAATATCTAATTTCAGAGATCTACCCTCCACTTCTGATTAATTTGAGGTTTTTCCTTGCAGATTTTTAAGAGGTTAAACAATTGTAGATGTTTCTTACAAGGTGAGAAAAAAAACCCTTTAATTTTAAACCCAGGGTTTTAATAAATTTTGCTTCTTTTCTGTAGATTTTAATTTTAGGTAATTATGTCCGTGTGTAGGACAGAGTATGATATGTTGTGATATGGTCCTTTTGGTCAATCTGTTGCTTGTAGTAAATGGGATGAAGGTCATTATTCTAAAGGTGCTGAGTTGATTTACTGAATTTTGAGATGTCTGAGTTACTAAATTTGTTTATGTTTTTCTTTTCCTCTATGTATGGATGGATAAGGGTGATGTCATTGAGATCCAAACATGGTGTCAAAGTGAAGGGAGAATTGGGACAAGGGGTGACTGGGTTCTAAAAGATTTTGCTGCTGGTATAGGTATTGTGAGGGCTACCAGGTTGTCAATCTATACAATTTCTTATTTTATTTTATTTTCCTCTTAAATGGTATTTTCTATGAATCTGGTAAACATCATGTTTGGGTAAACATCATGTTTGGGCTACCTGACAATGACTATGTTGTGTTATTTATTTTTATTTTTTGATTGATTCTAAGAATATCAAAACATGGGGTATTTAGTTCGATAAATTCCATCATTTTCATACTTTGGGTTGTGATTATGTATAAATGAGTGATAAATTATCATTTTATAGTGTTATTATCTGAAATGTACTGATTTTTTACATATGTTATAGCTTAGTACTAAAAGTGTCTACTTTTGCCTTTTCAGATTCTATTCTTCTTTTAACTATGTTTGAATTTTGCTGAGCTATAGTAGGTGTAGTGATTATTGTGTGTGTTTGTTTCAATTTGAATAATTTCATTTGTTTTTTATTTTGAATTTGTATATAATCATTTAGACCTTTTGTATTTTCGTTTTTTCTGGCTTGGCTTTGTTGTGTTTTGGCAACAATGCTTTTGCTTTTCAGAATCATGTAATGTCCCTGTAAATGGTAAGTTTGTCATTGTAATAATAGGTCTGATTCCACTTTTCATTTTTTTTCTTCAATCAATCATATGTAATTTCTCTTTTTTAAAGTAAACTCCATTTCCTCCCACATTTGGAAGAATCAATTTCTATTTCACATACATTCAGTCACAAATAATAGAGAATAGGGATTTCATGTATATTACTTCAATTCCTTGAGCAAATTATCAAGTAGTTCAGTTGTTATGTTTCATACAAAAAAAAGTAGATAAGTCGTTGTACTATGTTTTGTTGAGTACCTTAAACTTTTCTTAATATTACCTGAAATTGCTCTTTTATTCATCATTATAAGCAATTTTTTCTCTTTTATATTTCATCGTACCATGCGTTACTCTCAACCGGCAAGTTTCCCCGTTTTGACTGAAATCAACTTCAGGGTCTAGTTTCGGGGATGTTTTGGGTTATTGCTTGATGCCTTCAGGAAGTACTTGTTGTCTATGGTTTCCTCTGTTCCTTCCTGATTATTGATTTTTTCTGATGTTTATGGTATTGTAACCATGTTTTTTTTTGCCCAAATTTTTGCGTGTAGGTGTCAGGATCTTTTTGTGGTGAAGGTATACAATACTCCACAATTGTGCCAAGCGACCCTGACACACATGAGGATTTTAGACCAACCAACAAGGCTGCGAATTCCGATCTTTCTTTGAAGGATGTTGTTGAATAGGTACTTGATTGTCATCATTTTTTTCTTCCTCTTGATGAACCATTAACTTTACTTGTCCCTTGATTTCAAAGGGGATCTGGTTTATGTAGGTCCTCGCTCATTGGTTTAGTCTATGAACATGGTTAATATGATATCAAGGAAAACCTTGTTATGATTTACATGAAAGGAGTTCCTGATCAACCTCGGTGTGGATTTAGCTCGCTGGAAGTAAGAGTGCCAAACGAATATAGTAAAAAACAACACCAGGTGGTATTCTATCATGCTTGTTAATAAATTCATTGTCATAGAAAACAACACCAGGTGGTATTCTGTAGATTCTGGTCTAATTAAATCAGCACTTAGATATGTATACTCTTCACCAGGTATACGTGATAGGATGTTTGAGTTTATACTGTGAACACATTCATTTATTGGCGATGATATCATGAACTTGATTTGCGTATCTGCATGGTGATATTGTGCAGGTTAGCATCAGGTTTGCTGTTGGAGTGAAGTATGAAGAGAATGCTTCCTTTAAGGAAACGAAGGAGTAGGAACATCGGAAACCCGGCATGTGAATGGTTTTCCAGATTTTGGGCGAGGAATGTGGCGTGGATTTTATTTTGTGGATTTTGGTTATGAATCCGGCATGTTCTGTTGATCTTTTTTAAAGTTGTGTTTGTGTATTTGTAATTAGGAAAGGAGTTGTTGATGGAAAGGTACTGATACATAAATATAAATCTATCATCTTTAGGCACGGACAATTGGAGTTTATCTTTTCTTTTGTGTTCATTGTAATTCGATCTGGAACTTACTTCTTAGTAATTGTTCTCCAGTTTGGATTCCTGTTGGAAAACATATTAGGCTTGAAATGATTTAGTGTTGAGTAGTGAAATCTCTATGTAATTATATCTTGTATAATGCAACTTCTGAAGTGTAATCTATGCAGAGTTTGGATCAAAGTTTGCAGCAGTAATCTTGTATCTGTGGAGCTTACTGGGTTTGTTGCGATTCCTCAATCATTTAAGTCTATGTGTTTGTATTTTCTTAATTGTTTACTAATTTTTTCCTTTTTCTTAATTGTCATAGCTAAAATCCAAAAACAACTTCACAGACTGATCTAGATGTTTCATACAACCATATCACCCAAGGCCCAACCGATTGATTCCCTTCGCAATTATATCCATCTTCCTTAACCATCTTTTCCTATAAATAATATTTACTTTGAAATGTCTTTCTATACTAGATTTGTAAAATTTGATCATGAGCATATGCAAGACAATTAACCCAAGTCAATGTTAAGTTAAAAAAAATCTTTTCATTTATTGCACCTTATATCTAATACCGTATCTCTCCTTTCCAATCCATGTCATTGTTTTGTTTCCACTTAAAATTATTTTTGTTATTTGATCAACAAACTATATGCACAGTTGATATGTTGTCTCTTGTTCTGTCCTGAATTAAAAGACCTTCAAAGACGACAGTGTTTGGACATGACCATTATATCGTTTGTTACAGCGCTAAACCAGCAAGCCAATACATCCTTATTATGAGCTTGAAAATCTCAAAGATTCCTAGTACAGTTCTCCATGCATTTTCTTCTTATTTTCTTAAGACTCATGATAATTCAACAGGAGGTATCTCCTGATGTCCTGCTTGGTGACTCTGATTGTCCAACTTCACAATCTGATAGTGAACTCAAGAAATCTCAGGAGATACGTTTCCGGTGACTTTGACCATTCCAGTTCAAGAGATAAATTGGAGACTACACAAGTAGTTACAGACGAGGAGGAAATCCTAATAAGATTGTTAGATAAATATTAATTAAGTTCTCAAATGTACTTTAAAAACTGATGTTTTTTTAAATGATCGTAGCCACTTAAACTGGGTTGCTGAGAGAGATTTTACCAAGTAATTCATTTTTAAACATGGGGTGGTGGCTTAAACTTAGTTGCTGAGAGAGGTTTGAGCAACCAATTCATTTTCTGTTGCTTCGAGTCTGTGCCTCAAAGTGAATATCTACATGATCACTTTTTTAGATGTTATAAGTTACTTGGAAAATGGATCTAGCAATTAATCATATTTGGTCGTGGCTCAAACTTAGTTGCTGAGAGAGGTTTGAGCAACCAATTTATTTTGTTGTTGCTACGAGTCGGTGCCTCAAAGTGAATAGCTACATGATCAACTTTTAGCTGCTATAAGTTAAATGAAAAACAGATCTAGCAATTAAACATATTTGGTTGTGGCTCAAACTTAGTTGCTGAGAGAGGTTTGAGCAACCAATTTATTTTGTTGTTGCTACGAATCGGTGCCTCAAAGTGAATAGCTACATGATCAACTTGTAGCTGCTATAAGTTAATTGACAAACAGATCTAGCAATTAAACATATTTGGTTGTGGCTCAAACTTAGTTGCTGAGAGAGGTTTGAGCAACCAATTTATTTTGTTGTTGCTACGAGGCGGTGCCTCAAAGTGAATAGCTACATGTTCATTATTTTAGTTGCTATAAATTACTTGAACAAAGGATCTAGCGATTAAGTGTATTTTTTTCGTTGCTAAATAATAGTGGACACATGTTTATTGCCGCCAAAATTTTTGGCAGTTGCAACTTTAGACGCTTAAACTATTTAAGCGACTAAATTTCCGAGCTCTTGCTAATATTTTAGACGCTTAAACCTGTTTTTCTTGTAGTGAACATTTACAAACAATTGAACTAAAAAATCATCAAAATAATTTACAAACAGAAATTAACTCAATACTCTTTTTTTTTTAAAATACCTTGATTTCGCTTAGGAAAATCTTGAAAGAAGAATGAAAATGAGGTAAACGAGACTTTGGGTCCCCGTTAGTGAAGTTGAAGTTGGGATGAGATTTCGGCAGTTTGTGCGGCTGGCTACAGGAGGAAGAGAAGAAAATGTGCCGAAGAGGAAGAGAAATTATGGTTTTAAATCACTTGAAACAGTGGGGCGAGCTCCTAGAAGCTCGCCTATAAACCCAAGCGAGGTGTTGGAGTACTGCCCGTACATTTGCATCACACGAACTACTCGCACAAGCACCAGTTTCTCGAGCGAAGGGTTGGAAGTTCGCATGGTCAGACGTAGTCTTGGAAGCTCGTTTGGGTGTGGGCGAAAGTCTAGTTCGCCTGAGCCAAGCGGTACTCTGGAACCTCGTTTGGTCCAAGCGAGATCCCAGGATCGCGTCTGTGTATTCAAGCGAGCTCCTAGCATTTTGCTCCACTGTAAGCGACCCTTCAGCAGTTCGTTTGACTAAACACGGCTATTCTTTCAGCGTATCAAAGATAAATTTTTTTTTGATCTTTACTCTTTGATTTTGACCTTACCGCTGCAGATGCCCTCAGAGGCTTATAATTAAAACAATTGTTGGTGGAATCAAATGAATAAGAATTAAAGTGATATCTGGAGTGATACTTATTAATAAAACGCTCAACTTTCATAGTCTCTGCTTTTTCATATTCATATGAACTATCATCGGAACTGGATTCTCTATTACAATCAGAATCTGTTTCCAATGGTATCATCTCCCACCAACATACGCCTATGTGCAACTCTTTTAGCAAGCAGTTGCTCCATGTGTAACGGTAATGACCCGATCCAACCCTCCACCGATATTGTCCTCACTTAGCCACTGTGGTTATCCGGCAGTGTGGGGTTTTCAATGGACACCACTGCGGTCATCCAATATCATCTTCCCGAGAAGTTATCCATCTCTAGATTGATCCCGCCTGAACACACTTAACTGTAGAGTTTTTTTGTCAACTAGGAAGTCAACTGTGCTGAAACGGCCTCGGTGTTAGGAAAGGACAAACCATTGTTTAGATTCCATTTGGAAAACCCTACCTGCCGAATCCGGGTATCATAATACCACCACCTTAAATTGGAGTCGTCCTCGGCTCCGGAATATACAAGCCCAGATCTTCAACGTTCCCTGCTACTCATGCGATCAGTACTTAACACTTTTGTTTTCTCTAGTAATTGCTTGTCTACTTATCTTGACCTGTATAGCCGAGATTGTTGTTTGTAGGTAAAAAATCATCATCAATATATGATTTGGCTGTGGTTAAAGTCAAAATCAAATTTCTTTTACGAGTTTTATATGTTGAAATTCCCTTTTTATGCATTTTCTTATATAAGAAATCAACATCTGTATTTTGTACTGAACCGGTTCAGGCCTAATACTGTCTTTCAAACTACTTTATTGTGGAAGATACACATATGCCCACAAAAAAGTCTCCCTTAATAACTTAATCTGTTACATCCTCAAAAGGTTAGGGTCTACCACTACTATATTCATGCCTTCATTTGGTGTGAAGATCAGATCATTGAACATAATTCAACCGAAACTGGTGTACTTATGTTGGTTTTGTTTACTTCTTTGTCATTGTAGCAGTGGGAAAGGTAAGAGAAATTAGTAGCAATACAACTATGCAATTCGGGGATTTTTCACAAACTGCAAAGTATGAAATCATATCTCGTGAAGAATATGGGCCACACATACGCAAAAAAATTCAGTAAGATGACACTTGTATAAACATCATAATAACCCGAAAACCAAAAGCAGTCCACTCTATTTAAAGAAATGGTTTTGTTTTAGTTCTGTTAGATCAATCTTCTTTCACAGAAGAAGATATAAAGTAGTTCTTACTGTATATTAAATGGTCAGTGATACTGATAGTATTTTCAGATTGTCTTCTGATACAAATATAATACTTTGATTGGTAGACATTTGCTGTTGTAGTTGATTTATTTTTATGCTTAGTATATTTATACATAAACATCGATTATAACGTGCTTGGTCCTTTGACATAAATGTTCAGCGATATTGATAGGATTTTCAGATTGTCTTCTGATATAAACATAATATCTTGATTGGTAGACATTTACTATTGTTGTTGATTTTTTTTTTCTGCTGAGTATATTTATACCTAAGCACGGATTATAATGTGCTTGGTCTCTTGATGTAAATGTTCAGTGATACTACTAGTATTTTCAGATTGTCTTCTGATATATACATATAAACATAATACCTTGATTGGTAGACATTTACTGATATTGTTGATTTTTTTTCTTCTGCTGAGTATATTTATACATAAGCACTGATTATAATGTGCTTGGTCTCTTGACGTAGATGGTGTACGATTAACAGTTGCAGTATGTTTCCTTTTATTATTGTGGTAAACCATTTAATGGAGTTCGTAGATTATGATAAAATGTTGGTTAGACGAGAGGGAATCCTTTGGATTAGGTTAAAATGACGGCGGTAAAGAGATAAATATGGATTAAAAGATATGTAACTATTGAGCACCCACATAGAATATCAAAAATAGGTAGTGTAAAAAAACCAAAGATTCCTGTTGGCCTATATTTTCTCTTGTGGGGCCAGAAGCTCTAGAATTCAAACTTGATTTAGCTTTTATATTTTATATAAAATTTCTAATTTATCGCTAATCAATTTTTTTTTAGCTATTAGAAGATACTCTCTGTTCCAATTTTTATTTTATTTTCTTTTTTATTTTTCTCAAAGTAAATAATCCTTTTATTTTTATATGCTATTTTTTCATTCAAATCCTTACTAATAACTAGTGTTGTTAAATTCTTCTCTAAAAAATATAAAGAATTTAGTAGTCATATTTATACTCGTTACGTCTTATAAAAATATTTATAATGATACAACACATACATATATCTACTTTCTTAGTTTGTAGAATATGCTTAACAGAAATTTTAACAGTAAAAAATAAATAATAAAAAGATACTAAAAAAGAACAACTTTCTTTTAAAGTATTATAAAAGATTATGCAAATGCTAGAAAAACTAAATACTTTTTATATGACAGAGTGAGTACTGTTTATCGTGGCTAGGGGTGTACAAAGGTGTCGGTTTGGTTCGGTTCTTGGTAGAACCGTGTACCTGTACCTCTCTATGGTCGGTTTTTTATCTGTGTACATGTACCCTGTACCCTATACTCCCGGTTCGGTTCTTGTACCTGTACCCGTCTTTTCAATTCGTTTCCGGTCTTGTACCTCCTTTTTTTTTCTTTTCTAATCTAAAATTGAAAAACTTTAAATTCAAAAACCAGTTGAAAGAAAAACTACCTAAACTATGACAGGATACATGGACTGACAATAACTTATCAACCTACCTAAAACCAAAATATCATGAATGCATCTATTTATAAACTATCTCATTCTGCTGGCAATCGTCTAACTGTGATACATACGGAATAGAGGGAACATGATCTATCCTAACAAAGGCAACAGACACTGTCAACCAGGCAAAAATGTGCAAGAAAGTCTGTATCAATAATGTGCTTAAAATAAGGCAGTAATAGGTACTAGGTAATAGAAATCAAGGCCATACGTACTAAAACCTCTTTTCTCAGACATTATAAAGCCATGTTCCAATAAGAATGAGCTGAACCTTTGGTACCAAGCTTTTGGTGCTTGCTTTAACCCATATAGTGACTTCTTTAAATGACAAACATGATCAGGTTGAGTAGAAGACACATACCCTTGTGGTTGTTCCATGTAAACATCTTCCTCCAGAAAACCATGTAAGAATGCATTGGAGACATCCAATTGTTGCATTATCCAATTGTCTGTTAAAGCTAAAGTCAGAATACACCTAATTGTTGTGCTTTTAACCACTGGACTAAATATTTCTGCATAATCAATTCCATCCATTTGCAGATACCCTTTTGCCACAAGTCTGGATTTGTACCTCTCAACTGTGCCATCTGCTTTAAGCTTAACTCTGTAAACCCATCTACACCCAAGCACATTCATATTTGCTGTTCTTGGTTCCAGTTCCCATGTTCCATTATCTACCAGTGCCTTGTACTCCTTATCCATAGATGTTACCCAGACTGAATCTTTACTAGCTTGTTTGTATGTAGTAGGTGTTATTGGACTTTGTAAAACAGTCAATAAAGCTGTGGATATAAGATGAGCATTAGTGTAATGTGCTACAAAATCTGGAGGTAGATTCTTGGTCTTTGTAATTCCACTTCTTGATCTTGTGTTGATTGTAGAAATTTGTTGAACAGGAACCACTTCAGTTGTAGCTTCATTAATCAAAGATTGTTCAGTTGCTAGTGGTTGATTTAGAACAGAAGAACTCAGAGTATCTGGAACATGTAGTTGAATATTGGGACATTGTCCTATTTGCAGATTTACTACTTCTGGTTCAGCAGATGAATTATTAGTGACTGAATGAGCAGCAAAAGGAAAACTTGTTTCATCAAATGTGACATGTCTACAGACAGAAATTCTTTTGGTTGCATTATCATATCATTTGTAGCCCCTGTACAATGAGCTATAACCCATAAATGTGCAC
>JAJJMC010011234.1:0-22378 GCA_023531435.1 Papaver californicum | reverse complement strand
GTTCGAGAATCGAACCTCTTTTTACCACTATATAAAATCACATCAATAACTCACAATAAGAAAATAAAATCCTTTCAAATGTTAGACATTAAAACCAGTAATGTTAAACACTATAGTAATATCCATCAAGTTAACAACCACAATCTAATTTCTAACTCTTTTAGTTTTGGTACGAGGAGCACGAGCACCAGGGGCTAACATTCTTTCAGCATCAGCGGCATTGGCTTCACCCTCAGGGACATTTGCTTCAGGAGCAGCACTCGTTAAACCGCGAGATCTTTTAATATGCTTTGATGTTACCCTCTTCGGCTTATTCGCAGATTTCTCTCCAAACCTGATAGCATAGTCTTCATTATCGATGTTGTCAATGAGGTTTTTATGATCTCTCATCGTCTCAACTGATGGAGGCACTCCCGCATTGATGCACTCATCTATCTTCTTCGAGAAAAATGCAAACCTTTTTTTTCTGTTTTTAGGCAATAACAATCAAACAATTATTATCTAAAATATTGACCCGTAATACTAAAATCAAAAGGAAATACCATTATGTACCAGCCTTTCATAGCCCGAGGGTTTGTCTTTGATGAGTGCACCTATATTCGGGCACCCTGGTGCTCTTTCCTCTATCTTCACGGATCACGTGAAGATGAGAATACTCCCGGTACCATACCATATAACCAGGATATGCTTCATCAGCTCGGGTGACAGGTCTCCCCTCGTTGATCATAGATTGTATCCTGTTGTCCCAATGTTCAACCGATGGGTTACCAGAGTAAACAATTGTGATCGAGTCCTTACCACAAACACAATTCTTCACGTCCAGCTCGAACCTTCCCCTGAAACGACTCCAAGGTTCTTCTTGGACAAAACCTAGTTGACGCATCACCCTTGTGGCATTGTACATTACATATCGAGTTGGATGCCACAAGGGTCCATAGTAGAACGCCAAATCAGACCTTCACGCTATATGCCCATTAGCTCGGTCTTCCCTGTAAGGATCAAAGCATACATCTTTGGACGCCATGGAGTCTAATTTCCTCCTCAAAGAAATCAACTCCTGCTCCTTGATCCTTGAATGGTTGCCCTCAAAGATGTATTTTGTGCCTTGGGGTGTGCCTTTCTCCCATGCTGGGTTCTCTCTGGCAAACTCGAAGGACGGGAAGTGGTCATAGATTCACGTCTAGTGTACATATCAAACCAAGTATGAAAAAATTGATTCTTAAAAGAGGAAAAAATAAATGACAATCAAACCATCAATAGAGTTACCAAAATACATGTAGTAAGCTCACATTCCCATCTATTTGGCTAGTCTGTTCCCTGGATGCCTTTCTCATCTCTTCCATCAAGAACGCAAGACATGCGGTGCCCCACGAATAGTCTTGAACTTTGTGGAGAGGATACAAAATTTGTAAGAGGTTGGCGTCGACTCGGTTGCCTCTAGCATTGGGTAAAATTACACATCCCAAAACACAGAGAAGATAAACTCTGGGTTCAGCTCTTCCTTATCCTTGGTGCCTCTGAACATTTTCATCAGTTGCACCATGCTGAATTGCCTGGTTTTGTAAGAAGCGCACCGGTTGAACTCTTGATCGGATGTCGCTCGGTCCCAACCAAAGCACCTCTCAGTGTAAACATAAAGCTGGTCCCAGCTTAACTGCTTCACATAATCAAACTTCACCGTCGTACCATGGTTAGTGAGAGCTAGAATTTGCACCACATCATCGGGGGTGATGGTCATCTCTTCCCACGGCATGTGGAAGGTATCGGTCTCAGGATACATCCTCTCCATGAAGGCCGATACCGACACCCGGTCGTGAGGTAACATGGAATTTTCGGCAGCCATTGATAGCCTCGATTGCCGTATAATTTGTTGGAACCGTTGACACTCACCTTCCAACGACCAATCGTTCATCTTTGTTGGTGCAGCCGTAGGTTTGGGTAGACGGACCGCATTAGAATGGTCCTAATATACACGACGGATTAAAAAAACAATTAGAACAACAGTTAACACTTCTACGAATAAAAAGACAATATGTTAAGAATGATGTTTTATAATTATTACCTTTGTTGAGTAAATCTCTTTCGCCCAAGAGTCTTTGTACCCTAACAATAGATCTCCTACATCTCTTGGGAGGCCAGGGATTTGGCCTTCTTGAAGACCCTTCATCTTCAAAGCGTCGGGGACCTTGTGTCCTCCTTTCTTCTTTGCTTGCTTCTTTGTACCACTTTTTTCTTTTTGTCTACAACTTGGTCCTCCTTCATCAAAGTATCTTTCTTGTGGAGCACTTGGTCCTCCTTCTTCCAGGTTTATACTTCTTGGAACACTTGGTTGAGTTTCTTCGGTTATAAAAATTCCGCCAGCGCTCTTTTGTCTTCTTGCACTAGCGGTAACCTTCTTCCCCCTTCACGACGAGGCCCCGATAGAATTGTATCGTGGACATGCTTAGATCGCCTTTCCCTTCTTTGATACAATATAAAGAACAATTATTTCAGTAAATAAACGGTAGACAAAGT
Source organism: Papaver californicum (assembly GCA_023531435.1). Lineage (NCBI taxonomy): Eukaryota > Viridiplantae > Streptophyta > Magnoliopsida > Ranunculales > Papaveraceae > Papaver > Papaver californicum. The sequence continues at coordinate 19,864 of JAJJMC010011234.1, read as the reverse complement.
ACATTGAACTCAACATATTGTTAACAATCGGTAGTAAAAAAAACAACGTAATTACCGATTGTGTACAATCGGTAGTATAAAAAACAACTTAAGTACCGATTGTGCACAATCGGTAGCTCGGGCTCTACATTATCTACCGATTATGCATAAAAAAGGGAACACAAAAGTCTATGGACACACGTACAATCGATAGTTACAAAAAAAATTAACTACCGATTATGTGTAAATTTGGGTCCAGTAATACAATCGGTAGTTTATGTGTAAAAATAACTACCTATTGTGATCAATGTTTTTGAGGATCACTAACTTGCATATTCGAAAGTTTAACCCTATACTAAACTACCGATTATGTGTAAATTTAGAGACAGGAATACAATCGGTAGTTTATGTCTAAATCTAACTACCGATTGTGATCGATGTTTTTGAGGATCAGTAACTAGCACAATCGGAAGTTCCTATATGAAACTACCGATTATCACTACATTTTGATCCAGTAATACAATTGGTAGTTTATAACCTAAACATAACTACCGATTGTGCATGATGTTCATGAGCAGTGAAGAACACTAACACAATCGGTAGTTTAATACAACCACGAAACTACCGATTGTGAAATCTAACCTAAAACCCTTGATATTCTAGTGACTAATTCATTCGATTGAATCAATATAAACATAAATAATGATAAACCCTTACCTTATTGAAGCCATTACAAAGTTCTGGAGAGTCTGATTGTCAGAATCGGTCTCCGTTTCTAGATAATCCTCTTCGCGTTCTTCGTGTTGTTCTTCAACAATCTCTCGATCTCTTATTCTCTCGGCAAAATTCAGCCACTCTGTATTAGGAGGTTGACGATTTGTTTGCTTTTGTCGAACCATCTTTAGATTGTAATAACGACGATAAATTGGTTTACGATTATACGATGAATTGGTTTATGATTAATTGGTTGATGATGAATTTGAAATGCCACAATCGGTAGTTTGAAGTGGATAGAAGAAGAAGAGAAAACAGAATTTGGAAATGAATAGGTGTGAAATAGGTTTATTAGTGAAAGGTTTTTTGATAATTATTTGATTAATGAAAGGGTATTTTAGTATTTTTACATACCCCTAGGTTATCCCTTAGCCACATCTATGGGATTGGATTAAAAAAATTGCCCCTGAATAGTTTTTGGTCGCCCTCAAAATCGCCGGGCAAAAAAAAAGGTGTAGAATAGGAACGCATGTGTTTTAGTGGCCGTAATAGATAGTACTATCATTTACCCAACAGAGCTTTCAAGTTCCAAGCTTAAGAGCTCATTCACTTCAGCACCAAATTCATCTAGAAGCTTTTGAAAAACATCCCTGCAGAATCCAGAAACCATGACTTTGATGGCCGTCCTCTCTGCCAATTTGAGAGGTACTGGCTTCATGCTCCACACGAGATTTGGAGTTCCTTACCTGGATGTAAGGGTAAGGGTTAGCAGCAGCATGGTCGCCCAAAAGCATTGAATCACATTGCGATATGTTTCGTGAATAATCTGCCTTTGGTTGTATTTGAACAAGCCCCCTACAACAATTTCTCGAATTTTTCGCAGAAATACCCTTGGAGATAATAGTACTTTTCGTTCTTTTTCCCTTGTGTATCACCTTAGTCCCTGTATCTGCTTGCTGATAATTGTTAGTCAATGCAACCGAATAGAACTCTCCCACAGAATCACCCCCCTCCAAAACAACACTTGGATACTTCCAAGTAATCGCAGAGCCTGTCTCAACCTGAGTCCAAGATATCTTAGACCGGCCCTCCGCACAGAGACCACGTTTTGTAACAAAAATATAAATCCCACCTTTCCCTTCCTCGTCCCCAGCATACCAGTTCTGCACAGTTGAGTATCTAATCTCTGCATCTTTCTCACAGTGAAGCTCTACCACAGCAGCATGAAGCTGATTTGTGTCATAAGAAGGGGCTGTTTTTTTTTGCCTTCTATTGTCTTGTTGCCATTAGGAGTTTTTTTTCTTGTTCTTTCTTTTTCCTTTTCTTTTTAATGAAATTTTAATCTTTTAAGAAAAAAAAAAACTGGCCGAGCATCTTATTGCTCATTTATCTGGGAACAATTCATATTCACACGCTAGTCGAACATTATCATCACAATCAACCACTAAATTAAAATTAAGAAAAACGTAAGATTCATTCCCAACAGGTACCAGAAGTCGATTCAAAATATAAATAACCCTTGGTGAAAGAATATGCAAATAAATGGAGAAAAATGAAAAATACAAAATCACAAGAATCCAACATAAAGTGCCGGAATGAAGTGAAACTAGGCTCTCTACTCGTTTCCTTGTCTTGCAGCATACTCCTAAAGAACAAAGAGAGGCTTGCCAAATGCATGTATGGTCTTGTCTAATTCAAGAGTTCCGCAATCCATAGTCTTCCATTCTTTTGAGTTAGAAGCTGCTCCTGCAAGGCCATACAGATTCGTTAGTTCAGCTTTATTTTCTTAAATTTCAACTTTTCAAAATCAATAAGTGAATTTTAAAAGGAAAGAAAACAATAAAAGAAATGAAAAACAACTGCGCAGTGTGCGATAATGTGGTTACCTCATTAAGCTTGGCCGCAATCTCTCTAATAACTCCATATGTGTCCATTTTGGATCCTGCTGGTTTTACCCACATAACAACCCGAGCCAAGTGAAACTAAGGTTTGCACATAGCTCATGTGATGACTTATCTTTGTAGAGAAGTCGCACATATCATCTGCTTGGGAATAAACATTCAAGTCTCTGACGTTTCCATTTTGTCGCTCATACAAAATAAGACCGAAGTTAGTAAGGATCACAATCTCACCATTTTGAAGAGACCATATCGGATTGGGATAGACATATCCAGGAAAGCTTTCTTGGGTGAAGGTGAACTGCTTGGTCCAAGTTTCTCTTACTCCATAATCCAGCATAACCCATACTTCAGTGCGTAAATCGTTTCCAAGATATAAACATAAGCAGTCAGCCAACACTCCCACATCTTTGCACCTTGGACGCTGCATAGTTTCTTTAGGAAACGGCACATGAATGAGTATCTCCTTGCTAACATCGAAGGAGATTATAACATCGGGGGCTGCCCTTTTGTTGGTGGCACCTCCTAGCCAATGAAGCGATCCATTGAAAAGCACACCGCCATTTGTGTTTCTGAACGAGTAAGGGACGGTTTGTATAGCTTTCCATACACCGGATGCTAACGAATATACGTCAGCCTGATAGTGACGAGAACTTGCATAATCGTCGATTCTTACCACCTTGTAATCGTCAGTATTGCAGTCATAACCAAACCCATATCTAACATTGTAAAAAGTATCATTCAAGTCATAGATAAGATCATTTAGCAGTATGGGTATTTTCCTGTATTCCCTAGTGGTTGGATTCCATACATACATCCTACTATCTTCATCAAATTCACTTCTACCAGTACTCGAAATACCTAAGCAAATTAGACCATGGCAGGAACCAAGAATCCAAACTCTTTTAACTTCAATACATTCAAATGGGTAATCCATTTGGAAAGCTTCCTGCCATACATCATCTAATCCTGATGAGTACGACGCTGAGGAAGATAGTAATGAATAATCTATGGTAAAAATGTTAGGTTTACTAGTATGCCCGTTCAAACTTCGAACCATGAGACGAGAGTTATGCTTCTGAATACTAAGATTATGGTGATACTTAATAAATTTATGGCTACGAATAAGATTACGCCAGGGCTTGCATACCCACTTACAAATTAAAATTGAATTAACTGGTAATCTTAAAAAGATATCTACCTGAATTTCTTCTGGAAGGCTAAATATTTTCGACATAGCCACTTCTGCTTCTGCTTTTGCTTCTCTTTTGGAAGATGATGTATTCCCAATTACCAAAAAAACTTATATAGAGGAATGAAATGATGAGGCGATACAGCCGAGGGAAGAAATGGTTACAAAAACAATGTGTTTCAGGTAATGAGTTCCATTTGCTGCTAAATGGAAGACTATTTAAAAAGATCTTATCATCCTGATTTAAGACCTCATGTTTCAAATATGGTAACTTATAACTGGACCCATTGGAGTCCACCTCGTAACGGCTCATCAAGCAGTAAGACTATTACCAAAACTGCCTGCATTTACTTCAGTTTTGTGTTTCTGGATGAGAACAACCAGTCAGTGCTTTCAAATGATAGTGCAATACGGCAAATTCGGATGAATCTAGTTTTAAGTTTATGATGGCATACCTTAGGTGTCATTGAATGTGAATGCTTTATTTGTTGTAAGCCAGCTTCCTTTTCTCCTGTTATATTCTTCGCCAACTCGTTTAGTTAACATGAACTTCCTTTTTGATACATATATGTTTGATATCATTTAAGATTTGCTGATAAGGAAAAGAAAATTTTTACCGTTTGTCGTTAGAGGTTAGCCTTTGCCATATCAAGGCTGACTTAACTGTCTTCGACAACTCGCCAACTCGTGTAGTTAACATGAACTTCCTTTCTGATACATATATGTTTGATGTCATTTAAAATTTGTTGAAAAGGAAAGGAAAATTTTTTATCGTTTGTCGTTAGAGGTTAGCATTTGCCATATCAAGGCTGACTTAACTGTCTCCGATATTTATTTGCAAGTGCTAGCCGGTTTGCAGTTTTCCTGACCTCTACTGCATCAAAGGCTTCACTGGACAGATGCTTGATGCTTCTGCTGTATCTTAAAAATAATTATAAGAAAAATCACCTGCACCACTAGAAAAATATAAATAACACCATATTGGAGGATGGTTTCTACTCATCCAGGCACCGCAACGAAAAATTTATGGTTAGGCTCAATCGAAAAGATGAGCACGAGCATAAGATAAGAGATGTTTACCTCAATCTTTGTCACTTAGGCTCCTTGTTTCATTTGTAATCCTTTTCTTCACATATGCTCTCGATTTAAGAGAAACCAGGCTCTCCACATAACTTTCTGGATACCTGCTCATATTAATACCGTCGAATAGAACCTTTCTAGTGTTTCCATTATTTTGATTGAATAAACTCAATTGTTCACAAGCATAAACTAGAATGTCACCATTTTCAAAAGACCATATCGGCTTGAGAAATGGATCTCTGGTCATTGTTAGTTGGGTAGTGGTAACTACTTTAGTCCAAGATTCTCTAACTCCATAATCTTGCATCACCCATACATCAGTTCGTATACCTATGACGGAAAACACTACACAAAGCCAGTCTCCGAACACCCCCACTTCTCTATACATTTTCTGATGTTGTTGTAGAGGTAGCATAGTTTCTTCAGGAAAGGGAACATCCATAAATCTCTCTTTCTTATTTTCGAAACAAACTATAAGTTTTGCAGAGATTCCTAGAGTGGGTTTCGTAGCGCCTGACCAATGAAGAACACCATTAATAAGCACCCGTGAAGACTTTCGTGCAACTTACCAGAAAATATGTAAGGGTCTTTGCTTTGAATAGTTCTCCAACACTTGGATCCTAATGTACAAACTTGAGTGATTTTGCCCCAACAATTATCATAACCGGAAATTCTCACTAACTTGTACTCGTCGATGTTGCTATCATAGCCGAACCCATATCTAAAGCAGTAGCTTGTTTTATCCCGAAATTCCAGTATACACAATTTGATATTCATATATTCACCAGTTGAGGGGTTCCAAATACAAATCCAATTTTCCTCATTAATACTCATTCCATCACTAGAAACACCCAAACAAATCAATCCAGTACAAGAACCCAGAAAAACAATAGCCTTAGTTTTTATTTTTTGAAATGGGTACTCCATTGAAACAACTTTCACTTCTGATAAAGCTAAAGCTGATGACGATGATGAAATGATTTGTAATATACAGAATTAATGATAGGATTCTTGCCTTGATCATAATGAGATTGACCAAACATGAGTCTAGGGTTGTTATTATTGTTAGTTTGAATTGAACGATTAAGGTGATTCTTGATAAAACTAGGTTTAGTAAGTAGACTACACCATGGCTTGCATACACATCTATATGCTAAGATACTGGTAATCTGATAAGTATATCTACCTGAATTTCATCTGGAAGTCTCCACATTGATATTTCTTTCAAATTTCACTTCAGAGAGAAAGAAGGGGAAATGCAAAGGCATTGGCTTTAGAATCATCTGGCCATGGAATGTATCACTTTATTTATGACTGTTCTCTTGGTAGACTACCACTCCTTTATTTACTTTGTTGTTGGCTCATTCACCTCTCTGGGCCAAGGCTTAGTCGTTTTTTCACATGCTGCCATGGCTATACCAAAGAAAGCTGATTTAGGGCTTCTCAATGCAATGGAGGGACTTTTCTAGGATATTCAATGACTAGATTGTTGATTAGGGGTGACTTAGGACATAATAAATATCTAAATTATTCTTCCATCAATTAAACCTAAACAAACAAAAATAAAAATCTAATTCTATGACTAAGACCAATTTTTTTCCATCAATTAATGGGTTGTAGTGTCAATTATGGTTAGGATAAGATCAATTTCGCATCCATAAATGTATTTTCTTGCTATTTAGGGCTAGGTTATGAAGAACTCCAGGCGTAAATGGGTTGGAGATTTTTTACGGCTAGAAATTTTTGAATTGAAACCTAGTTGTAATTGATTTGAACTAGTTTTTTATAACTGTGTTTCACGGTTGGGTTTAAATTCACAAAACTAATTTACGGATGGATCAGTTGAAACTAACTGTAATTTACATAATTATTGTTTTAGGGTAAAACAGAAGGGTGAAAGGGTAAGTCATAATGAATACGAGAGATCAAAATCGTATAAGGGTAGCCTAAACCAAAAAAATGGTTGTTTAAGCTTTGCTTCGGTCACAAAAGAAAAAAGAAAGATTAATCTTAGGGAGGGAAGCAGAGAAAGATGAGATCAGAGCTTTATGAGTTCTAGTCGAAGAACTCAAGTCTCTGTAGTAGAGCTAGAGTAGAGAAGATAAAACTTGTTTATGATAGTCTGGAGACCATAATATGTGATTATCATTATAAACTGATAAGTTCTGAGTTGAGTTTTCATTTATATGTTTGGCTAAAATACCATTTATCCTCTTAATTATTTTAATAAATTTATTGGAAAAGATATTTACCATTATTATCGGTGGGTCTATAATGTTACGGATTTAACATTTCACGTTTTTATCCTTCTCAAAGTGTTTCCACTTTCTCTTTAGAAGTCTTTTTCTCTGCTCATCTCAATTATTAGATTTTTCTTGTTTGATTGTCCAGGAGAAAGAAACTCAGTTGAAGGTAATCCACACTTATTTATCAGTAAATTTAGTATTACCACCCCTTCTCCACTGAAAAGAACAACAAGTCCATCAAAACCTCCATACTCAGTAAAACCATATTCTTTTGAATCATCAAATCCATTTCAAAGTATCATCATTCTTTCTCAATCTCCTCATAGAAGCTCCAAAGCTAGACTCATCGAAAGAAATGGAAACATTGAAAATGCAAAACTGAAGCATCTCCTATAGCTAATAAACAAGATTATGCATCTCCAAGGGTTTGGCATTCAAGAAGACGATTAGATGAGAATCGAGATTACGGTATTCTGGCTGTTGATGTGTTTGTAGTTGTGGTAAGAAATGGTTCGTTCAAGACTTGTGAAGATTTGTTTTTAAATCTAATTTCTAAGACTAAAAATAACAAAACTCAAATAAAATTATTAACAAAGTTGAGAGAGAACTGAGGCTAGGATTCCACTATTTTCCAATTTTTAAAGTGATTAAATTCAATAATTATAATTATGCAATTCTAACATTTAATTTGATTCTAAAATTTTGCAAAAAGTAGATTTTCAAAATAACAATTGTATAACAAAAGCATGGAACATCTAAAACCTAGGCCAAAGCATGTACCATCTAACGGTATCACAATTGCTTAACAAAAATCATTAAATCAATTTTTAACCAAGGCAATTAATCATAAATGAATTGCATAAATTAATTAAATAAAAAATTACCACATAATCCTTGGAAAATTAGCTTCCTCTGTCGCCTCAGAGATGGGGTTTAGCTCCTCATTGTATTGAAAAAACCCTCAAAAATATATTCCATAGATCAAATGGTGCTTACAATGGTGAAATAATAGTAACACAGGATATTTGATACACTTATAACCGTTACAGAGAAGTGTTCTCTGCGTTACAGAAGAAAGAAAAAAAAACGGAAGAAAAGTACGGACTTCCGGCGTTGTTGAGATACGACTGCTTCAGCAACACCATCATCGACGCTTCTCACCATCCTTATGTTCTTCCTATTCTCTCTCACAGTAGCAGCAGCAAAATTTGTCTGTTTTGATTTCTATGGCTTCTCTGCGTATTCTAAGCTCTCCCCAATACTCTCTGATCTCTCTTATGACACGACCCCATCTATTTATACAACATAGGCCACCAAATCTTCAAAGAATAATCATTAACAACGAAGATACTCGGTTATTTTTTTTTCACATAACTCCCGTGATTTGATTTGATACTCTGCCTTGATTTCGTGTATCTTTTGATTTGTGCGATTCACTCTTGATAAGGCTAATATATTCTCTGTTTTAAAACCCCAAAATCACGTAAGATATCTTCATAAACCCAGAATCAGATTCGCGGAAGAGAAGATATGGTTTCCCGCCTATTTCAAAATTTGAATTAAATGAGGTGGGTGCCCTCATCCAATGTACGGGTGCCTTTAGTAATTCTTCATGGGTGCCTTTAACATTTTTTCGAGACAATTTTTCCAACAATGTTTATTTTCCAAAAATACCTATACATACATAAAAACCCAATACTAGTACAAAATGAGTTCCAACACTATAAAAGTTGAGAGCAAATTAGACACATAATGTGTCTATCAGCTGTAGATAAGATCAATTGTTAAACCAAGAAAAAGAAAACCTAATAGGTTTAGATCTCGTAAGAAAATAATATCTTTCTATAATGTCTGAGTGTTGGTGTTAGAAGGTTGTAGTTGGTCTGTCGGAAATGGAAAGATACAAAGCCTTTGAACATGAAAATCTTACAAAAAACCTTAAATGAGGTAGAGATTCACTGTATTTAACAAATTGGAATTCCTAATTCTATTATAGATGACAAACTCATATGGACGCTAACCCCCCACGGTGAGTATACAACTAAATCTTTTCAACATCTTATTGCTTCTAAAAGAGGTCTTATTCTTCTACCCATGAATATTCTTTCCATTGGAAAGATTTCTGGAAATTTTCCAACCTATCACCAAAACTTTTGATGTTTGGGTGGAGATTATTGTACAACGACCTGGCAGTAAAGGCTAATGTTGGTTGTTTCGTCGAAGGGATGGATAATTCATGCCCACTCTGGAGACAAGTTGAAGAAACTATTACTCATTTATTTATGTTTTGTGAACCAACTAAACCCCTCCTATTTGCTTCTTCTCCAGGCTTTAGACCTAGTAATAAAAACATCAATATCATAAGCACTGTCAAAAGCTAGTTGGAAGAGATTGATGATAAACATATTAGCACTGTTGACAGTTGCTTCTTCTAGGCAATCTGGGATAATAGAATTAAGAAAGTTTTCGAAGATTTGAAGTTTGATCCTTTTAAAGTAATTAGAGATAGTATGAGATTTAGTTAACAGTTTATATAAAGATGACAGTTGTCAACAACCATTACCAGTTAATATCCCTGACATCCAAAGCAAAGTCTGGAAACTACCTAGAGAAGGTTGGGATAAAGTTAATTTAGATGGCTCGATAAATGGGTTACTTTCTGCTGGTGCAGCTGTGGCTAGAAGTAGTTCTCGCAGTTTCAAAGGTGCAGATGCCTTGATTCTTCAACTATCTATCCCTCTTGTTGCTGAAGCCTCTAGGTTTTTGGTGGGAGTTAACCTTGCTGTTAAGGTGGGTCTTAAAAATATTATTTTCGAAGGTGATTCACGCCAGGTGGTGGATATTATCAACAATACTTTGAAGCAAACCACTTGGCGCATCAGATACATTATTGAAGATATTCTCGAGGCTGTTATGCAGTTCGATGAATATTCGTTTGAGTTTGTCAAAAGAGAGGTTAACGACGCTGCTCACAATATGGAAACCAATGCTTCATCCAACAAATCTCTGGTTGGTGGCTCCCCCCCCAAAAAAAAAAACTTATGGAAGATATTCTTGACAAGATGAACAATAGAGATAAAGGTAATAAAAACTTTTACTTTATTACTTTAGAGAAAGTATTTTATAACTTTTCCTTTAAGGTGTTTATTTTCTTAGGTTTTGTATCATTCTTCTTGAATTCTATTTCTAGTATTCTCCCTTCCCTTCTACAGGTAAAAAAAAAAAGTTAATAAACCTCGGCCAAGAAATTAAGATAGGAAATCCATGTGTTAAAAGCTTACCCATTGTTGTCGATGCATCAAGTTATTGGAAAAATAAGATTTAAAAGATAGTTTTATGTGATAAAACTTAAACCTCTGGGTGTGTCGCGTGGACCCCTTGTTTTATATGTGAGTGAAAAAACTTAAATGTGTAATTAAGGAATTTTGTATAAAAAAAGAAGAAAATGAAGTTTTTTTTATCCGAAATAGTCCTCATCCAAAAGAATTGTATCCAATTTTAAGTAAATTATAGTGAGTTTGTAATGAACTTGAAAGATAATGGATTTTTTTTATAGAAGTTGAGGTTAGATCTGAAGGAATTAAAGCAAAACGATGAGTGGGAAGCTCTGAAAACTTTGGAGCAGAGAAACCCTTGTGAACGAAACCCTAGCTGCTCACTCTAATGGAAGAAAGACAACCATAAAACATATTTCAGATGAAAATTTGTATTTCTTTATTGTATCAACAATCGATCAAATACGTTTTGAGGTTTCGTTTAGTTTGTAAAATATACAGGAAATATGATGTATTGTACCGTGTTTTGTAGTTTTTTTTTATGCATGTTATGATGTGCTTTCTTAGCGTGTTGTGCTTCGTGCTTATCCGTACTGCGTGCTGTGCAGTGTCAGTGTGTCAAATAGATAGTCAAAACTAAACACACAAAGCTGTTGTGTTATGTCGTGTCGTGCTGTATTGGGCCATGAACGTGCTCACAAGACCCAAGTTATATCTCTAGCTACAATACACTATTTGGTCAAATGATCAGTGTTGGGTAACAAAGCCCATTCTGAATTGCAATCTGGCCCATTTTGGGAAAATAAACAAATGTTGGATCACGTGGTAGATTTTTCATACACAGTAGCAACTAGAAACGTATCTGGATGTATTGTAGATTTTGAGCCATTAGATAATTTTGTATGGGTGAGCAAAACACCCAAATCTGCAGATTTCACCCAACGAAAACCGTATTTTGACGGATGGACACCTGGTTCGTCTCTCGGCGGATTGGACGCGGGTGGATTTTTAAAACCCGCAGTTTTTACAGATTGAACGCGGATGGAACATCACCCATCTGTTGGACACCCGATATCCCGAGGATAATGTATATGAAAGTTATTATAGAAAATTGGTATATATTCTATATAGTTTCTTAATTGATCATAGCTTAGTCTTTTCTCTGAAGAGAACTTTGTTCTATGCTTCTCCCCTTCAGCGATTCCCTCCTTTGTTCATCATGGTTTTGTTTTGCTTTTCCTGCATTAAATTTTCATTTATTTCGTTGTGAGTAAGAAATTTATACCTTCTTTTCTGTAGATAATACCAAAGTAAGATCATGTAAATTTTTTGAGAAATTAGCACACGGAAATCAGGATTTAGGTAAATAAAAATTTTTTAGAGTGTGATTATGATTTTATATTCAGTGTTTACCATTCATATATATATATATATATATAAATCCGTCTATCCACCCACATCCAGTCCGTTCATCCTCCATCTGCGGGTAATGGACTGGACGTGGATGAAAATCTTAAATCCACCATTTACATAGACTGGACACGAAGGATACCAAATCCGCATCCACCCATTTATTGCTCATCCCAATAACTTTGGGCCCCTAAACATTTTGGGTCGCAAATAAGATTATTTATCAAGCAACTTTCAGATCATACCGTAAATTATGGGCCACGAGATAAAAATTGTGGGTCCCAATAACATGTTTTGGGGTAAGTGTATAAATCTTAGGTGATTTCTGATTGTGCAGATTTTGGACATACAAATGACGTTGGACCATTTGGTAAATTTTGAGTTATGGGCCAACTTTTGTGTCATTAGGAAATATTTTAGCCATAAGACAAATTTGAGCCCTTGAGGCCCATTTCGGGCTCTAAACAAATTGTTATTCAAGGAGATTTTGGATCACTTTTCAGATGCAATGCAGATTCCAGATCAGATAACAAACATTAGAACACGACGAAAATTTTGTACTAAAATGTATATTTGGGTTAATAGGCGAATTTCAGGTCACAATATAGATTTTGGGCTACCATCCAAATTTTAATAATTAAATGCTGGTCTTTTTATGCAGAGTCAAAATTTAGATACCATACAAATCTTGGTTGTAGTACCCAAACACAAAACAGATATATGTCATATATGTGTTGGTTGATTTCTAGTTAGCATTAAAAGTCGAAGCCAAACAGATCTAAAATATGTAGCAAAGAGACAGCTATAACCAACCCATAGAAACAGATCTACTTTATTCTGTAATTACATTTTCAGTGTCCAAATACCACCATTGAATATTACATTTGATGACATCTCGATCCACCTCTGAACATGAAGATCAAACTTAGCCTAGAATGGTTTTTGACCCACAACATTGCCATGAGGATTATAATTACAAGTAATTAAAGTATCTCCACTGTTACAAATAACTCTTGCACACCCAACAAAACTACTTTCCTTCCACACCACTTGAGTGTAATGAAAACAATTCTGGTTCATAAGACAAGTATTCTTCCGGTGACTGTAGTACCGTTTCTCTTGAGTCCAGTCATTAACGGCATCGGCCGGTTTCCAATCTTTCCCACTACCCCAGAACATATTTTCTCCGTAATCTGAATTCGAGTGTATAAACGCACAATCTCCTTTTCTTTTCTTTGCCCATTTTTTGGCAAAGGCTGCAAGATCTTCGTTCCATCGGAGAGGATGAAGACCTAGCTTAACACGAGCGAGGTTGTGCGGAACCAGATATTGTGCAATTACCTTCCTCGAGGTACTTGACACTCTTAGAGAAGGCGCAATGGACGAAACCTTAGGCAATGTTGAAGCCACGGGTAATGTTGAACAAGCAGGAAGGAAACAAGAAAAGAGAATGAAGCTGCAGGTTGCCAGAGAGAGGAAAATCTTAATCTCCATTTAAGATATTGCCGAGATTGAGGTTGATAAATTCTATATAAGATTTTTGCATTTATTTATACATGGATTTTTAAGATACATTTTTCTGCAACAATTTGCATACAGTACACTACTGTTGGATCGAATTTGGTTCGGCCGTATACAATCGACATTCCTGGAACCATCCATCGCACATGATACAAGCGTGTCCCAGCAACGAAACAGCCGTAAAATTGGTAATTTGCAGCTCTGTTGCACTGAAGATTAACTTTTGACTAGTGGTAAATTAGTGGGAGATGGTGTTTAAAATGATGAAGAGGCCAGTAGGGATTGGAATAATTTCACATGGGAAGATAATAAAATCATCATGCTAAAGGGAATGTGATTGAGACTAGAGATTGTTAAGAGGATAGATTCTCTTTTGACCTTTAAATTTTTTTGATAATAATTAGGTGGTGCTCAATCATTTACTACAGGATGGAAAGCTGCTAGCAATTCCAACCTGGCCACTATTAGTGGTATGGGGCCAAAATAGTGTGGAAGTATGGCTGTTAACTCAAGTTGAGGATCAAGTCCCCTCAGTGGGATATATGCCTCTCATTTCCTTTATGCGTTTTCTAGATCTGGTTCCAATTTTTCATTGATATGAACTGGTATGAGTAGCCGATGTTATTATAGTAAAGTGATCGTAAATTTTCATATAAAGATAAATTCATCAATATTTAACATGTGTATAAATAAGGGATCTTTTTTTTCTTATGGGATGGCATTTGAAATTGGAATTTGGTTCGAGGTTCACTAGTATCGCTCTTTTATTTTTCTGAGTTCAAAATCAAGTGAGAGGAGGTGCAATAAATGTTATTAGTATCAATAAAACCAATTGTACCATTAGCAACACACCTAAGCAAGTCAAGCCATTACTGAGAACCCAATATTTCGAGGTCTATTATGTCTTTACTATTCCCATTACATTTGAATGATGATGGTGGTGTTGACTCTTAATAACGATGATATTGCCTATAATTTTATTACATTTGCCGTTCTTGAACGAGGTCGAAATAGTGAGGCTCAAGTACCTCGGAATAGTATCGACAGGCCATTAAAATTGGTGGCGGCGGCTCCTAAATTAGTGTTAAACCAACGATTAAATAATAGTCTATTTACAAATAAAGACACTTTGTAATCGACATTTCAATATACCTCTAAGAACACCATAAATCGTTCTAAGTTTCATGAATGGCTCATCCCATTTGTATGTATATTTTTAGTTCAATGCTTCATTATCATCTGATGTGATGGATCAAAAAATTTCTCCTCGAATATAATGTTCGGTAGACTAAAATTCCATGATGCGTCATTCAACTATGTAATGGGCACGTTGATTTGTTTGTCCGGGCAAATGGCAAAACTCACAAAACGGGTGGAAAAATCCGAAGGCAATAAAAACTGGGGCGGAAATATCCATGGTAGGAAAAAGTAGTGCGGAAAAATCCTACCTTCATGGGCTCGGCTAGGTATCACAAGGGTGCACCAAATGGCTCAACACATGGCTAATTCACCCTTGTGCACCACCTTGGCTAGCTCTTTTGGCTAAATGGCTAGCCTCTCATTCTAGAATCTTCTACCATTTGTCCTTTTCTTAGAACATTCTAGAATAGTGTAGATATTTGTGGATAAGATTGGAATAATCTAGAAGTAGATCCTAGCCATACATTTGTATAGATCTTAGATAAGTTTCTAGAACATTCCTGGCTCCCAACTAGTATAAATAGGGATGCCATTCTCATTTGTAATCATCCAACTATTCAAGTAAGAGAGTAATACAAACTTAATTCTCTCATTCAATCATTCTCTCTTGTTCTTGAGTGTTCTTGAGCGTTCTTGAGTTTCTTGTGAGTTTTGATCTTGAGTAGTTACACAAAGTTGGTTAAACTTTGTTTGGGAGGCTGACTTGTCTAGTAACGGAATTCTAGACAAGTGCCGCACGGAGTAAAGTCGAGGCGAAGGACCGACCCCGTGAAAACTGGTATCAGAGCTGCGTTCATACTACTCTCGGTAAGATCTCTCACCATGTCTTCAAATGATGCAAATGTTGTTATCACTAACAATAATAAAAAGGTTGAGAAGACAAAAAAACAACAACGGGATAAGTCAATGGGCCCCCGTTTAGAATCTCGTGTTGGATCACTGGAAGAAAAGGTAGAAAAGTTGAACCTGGATTTAGGGGAATCCATGGAGAAACAATACGATTTGGAGAAATCGATGGAGGTCTCTTTTGAGACGTATCGGAACGAGATGGGTTCACATAAGCATGAGGTAAATGCTCATGTGAGGATGCTTCAAGCTCAAATCGATGAGCTAAAAACCCTAATCCGAGGAAATGCGGTTCGTGGACCATCTAGAGTGAGGGTACCAGAACCAAAGGAGTACTCCGGCGCAAGGGATGCTAAGGAGTTGGAAAACTTTCTATGGAACATGGAAAGATACTTCAGGGCCACGGGCCTTGATGACGAGCAGGAACGGGTCGACACGGCGACCATGTACCTGATAGAAGATGGACTATTGTGGTGGAGAAGAAAATATGCAGAAATCGAGAGAGGAGTCTGCACCATCACTACTTGGGCGGAGTTCAAAAGGGAGATTAAAGCCATGTTCTATCCGGAGAATGTTGAGCACAAAGCTCGGGACAAGCTTCACAATTTAAAGTGTTCAGGTACCATTTCCGAATATGTCAAACAATTTAATTCCCTCATGTTTGACATATTAACAATGGCAGACGAGGACCGCTTCTACCACTTCAATCGTGGCCTACCTCGTTGGGCTTCTATGGAACTTCAACGAAGAGGTATTATCGACCTGTCCACCGCGTTAAGCACTTTCAAGAAACTTGATGACTTTTCTAGAAAATCTGATCAACTTGCCAAGAACAAGCCATCCAAGCCATTACCACAAGGAACGGGTGGCGGAGACAGGTACTACCGCGATAAGCCACAACTTAGCCGCGAAGGGTCCAAGGCAAACAACGGGTGGAAAGGAAGGCCAGATAGCCGTGTGAAGAAATGCTTCATTTGCCAAGGTGACCATCTTGCTCACAGTTGTCCCAAAAAGAACTTACTCAACTCGTTGATCACGGAGCATGAAGAGAGAACCGAAGACTCGCATCTAGGAGCCGTTCGGTTGAGCGCAATCAAGAGCCATCCCAAGGAAAAACTTCTAGCACCGCGGGTCACCCGCCCAGACTCCACAAATCTTAAGTTCTGTTCTGTTCCTGAATCCTACAGTTCTGTTCTGTTTCTAAATTTTAAGTTCTGTTTTCTACAGTTGAACTTGAAAGAAAACAGTCACATGAACTCACATACATTAAAAATTTAAAACAGTCACATACACCAAAATTCCAGGCAGTGTACAGACACAAACATATCAAACATATCGGCACTATTCCAGCAAAAAGACATTTCCAGGCACTGTACATACACAGTTGAAACAAGTTCCAATCCATTCAAAGTTCTGTAAGACTATAAGACTGTAACCATACCCATTCAAACTTCTAAAAATTTTCATGCCCATTCAAAATTCTGTAAGACTGTAACCATACCCATTCAAAAGTTCAATAAGTTACAAACTATGAAAGAAAAGAGTTGTATGAAAGAAAAGTTATGTAACTTTGGATTGTCTACAGTTGAAAGAAAACAGTCACATACTTAAAAGAAAAGCAAGAGTTTTAAGTTTAAGAACTCGTCAGTACTCGCCAGAATCAACTGGCGCAGGATGACATAGGAACAAACCAACTTAAAACTTCCTCCTCCAGTTTTAAGTCTACAGTTGAGAAGTAGAAAAAACCTTACTTTGTTGCAGACAAAAGAGAAAGCTGGATACGCGTCGAAGAGAGCTGTAAATATGAAAATGAATATTAAAGATGAGTAAGAGCATACTATGCCACGGCTACCTGTTGTGTACTTTACAAACAATAAATTTTATAATCAGTTCAAGTTCAAAGTTAAATTAAACACATCAACACATGTTCTGCAGCACATATTATAGATAAGAACATTTTCTTTAAACTTCTTTACTATGCCACGGCTACCTGCTGTGTACTTTCATGGTTTAAGCTTTGAATGAGTAAAATTTACTTTTATGCTTCCCGTCTCTCAATTTCTTAGTTGTAAAGCTTGTCCAAAATCTAACATAATAAGTCTAACACAATAAATCATGGAAACATTTCTATGAATCAGCTAAAGCACTAACTAACTAAGAATTACTGCCCATGACAGTCAGAGTGCATATACCTGAAGGCCAAATGACAAAGTAGATACTTCCAAGATCATGCTCAGCAGATGTAGATACTATAGCCCATAGTTATGGATTGTTAAACTCAGCCCATGGAACAACAAAAAATACATATACTGATTAAGCTCAAAAGCACCAACAAGAAAACAAAACATAGAACTCCTGTATATGTGTGAATGAAGAACATAGTAAAGCTACAAATGGTGTGATACAAATATCAACAATTTAAAATGCTTACAAATATCTTTGGCAATTTATTTGAGGCATCTAGTATCTTAAGAGTATAATTTAGTTGCAAATATTTAGATTTTGGTTTTGATACTTACAATATGACTAATCATCCATATATAAAGCTGAATGAACCCAAGAGTAAATATGCTTGAATAAACAAGCCAGTTAAGTTCGCTAAAATGTATATCAAGTCAGTTAAATTTGCTAACACAGTTATACTACAAATTTGTGTTGTGGGTCAAAACTTTCATAAAAAATTGGCCTCAAAATATAATGGAGACTAGCCGTGTCAAACTATGTATCCTTTTCTTCTGTGGTCAGAATAACTTCCTTTAGTAAAACCAAATGGACACTCTTTTATGTTACAAAGAGTTGATTCATCTGAAAATGCTTACAAATAGCAACTGCAATGGCAAAAGATGAATATCTGAAGGAGATTATGAGTATCAATTATCAAATAAGACCAGTTGCAATTGGGGATTGGGGATGAAAATAACCAGCTCCTGAAACTCAAACGATGAAGATATGACATAAATTAGACAACCCAAAATTCTTCTCATCAATTGTAATCTAAAACCCTAAACAAATTCAAAGATGAAGAAAGAGAATTTTACCTTTATCAATTATCACACAAAATCCCTAACTGAGAAATGCTTGAAACTAGAACTGTTGGAGTTCAGAAGCTTGTCAAGGGACTAAGAACAGGCTAAGAGAACAACAAGATTAAACGAAAGAAAAAAATAGAACTAATCTCTCATGAGTCTCCTCTCGCAAAATCGCCTGTGTAAAATCGAAGAAGAAAAACAATTACCGTAACTAGGGATGCAACTGCAATTCTGTTTCTATGTTTATCAATCAATCCCTAGTGGCGTGCAAAAGGCACGTGCGATTCTCTGGCGGGTGGGCGGGTCGGATGAGAGGAGCTATCACCCGCACCCACACCCGACCCGTCAGAAGACGGATTAAAAAAATTACCCGCGCCCGACCCGATCATCGCCGGGCCGGATGCGGGTGGGCGGATGCGGATCGGGTGGGCGGGTTGGGTCGGGTTTATGCATCCCTAGGCTCGACAACGGGTAATTTGTACACGAAACAGGCATATCTTCTGAAACGGAATGAGTATTCTCTTGCCGTTTTTTCTCTCCTCTTCAACTCCAAAACTCAAAACCCTAGCAAGGTAGAGCCCTATCAGAAACGCAACTCTTTTCATCTCTCTTTCCGTCCTCAATTGCATATTCTAGCTCGGTGATCATGAAAAAAAACCTTGGAGAAGTAGCATATTCTAGCTCGGTGATCATGAAGAAAACCCTTGGAGAAGTAGAAGTATGTCAACCCTTCCCGAAGAGATTCAAGTAGACATCTTTATGAAGTTACCAGTAAAATCCATCTCGATTTCTAGGTGCGTATGTAAGTTCTGGCGGAACCTTCTTTCTAGTCCAAAATAAGAACAATCATAAGCTCATATTTCTTGATGATTTCAGCTGGTCAGATAGGAGGTTTTCTTTATTCTCAATAGATTATACTTCAGTATCATCATCACAATTGCCATCATTTGACAGACCTGTAAAAATGGATTGCCAGTTAGAAAACAGCAAGGATTTTCATTTTGTTAAGATAGTGGGTTCTTGTAACGGTTTGATTTGCTTAGATACTTATGGTTCTATCACTATGGGAGGTATTCATAAGGAGTATTACATTTGTATTTGGAACCCATTGACTAGAGAATACAAGGAAACATCAGTACCACCTTTCTATCTCGGTTTGAACCTCTGTATGAACGTTAGGCATGGGTTTGGTTATGATTGCAACACTGGCACTTATAAGATGGTGAGAATTGGCAATAATAAAACACTACGTATTTTTGAAATTCAAGTTTACACACTAGGATTAGATTCATGGAACGTTATTCAATCAGCAGTCCCGTACTCTTCTCCTTGTAATTATTGGAATACTACTGGTTTGCTATTTAATGGAGCTCTTCACTGGTTAGGCACTAACCAGCGAACCTCCTTTGAAGTTATAGTATCATTTGTGTTATAACGAGAGATCAAACGAGAACGATAAACAGATAAAGAACAC
>JAJJMC010011222.1:0-12015 GCA_023531435.1 Papaver californicum | reverse complement strand
TGTCTACATCCACGGATGGTAAAGATTTGTATCATTTTTTATTAATCCTAATATGTTACAGAAAGAAATTATGCTATAAGATTAAAATCCAATTAATCAAAGAACAACTATACTATGAAATTTACACAAGTTTCATACCTAAACTCTTTGCTCTGATCCTATGCCTTATCTCCAATTCTAACCAAATTTTTTCCAGTCCCTATTCCTGTTTGAGAGCTTGGTATTTATAGTAAATTTTCATGGGTCCCTCCAATCTAACTTTCCACTTATTTGTTCTTATCTAGTCTTCGGAGCGTAGTGTATCCCGCAAGGCATGTTCGTGTTTTCCGCAAGACTTTGTATGCGTATTTCTCATTTCCTTTAGTTTCTCGCTTGATGTCCCGCAACCCTTCTGCGGATTTTTACTCAAGTTGTTGTTTTGGATTTGGATGAACTTTGCGGCCTTATTAGAATCATGACATGTCTGACTTGTGGCCATTGAAAGTGATTTGTCATGCTTTAGTTTCTTTTGTTTCGCAGCCTGTACAGTTGAAACGTGTCTCTCATGCATCGATGTTTGTCAGTTTCCTTTACTGTGTCATGCTTTCCCGCAACTTATGTGTCAGTGAAGTAACAAAGTTATCTGTTTTGAGCAGTGTGCCATATTTTCCCGCAGCTCGCGTGTCGATCATGCAACGAAGCTGTCTGTTTCAATACTTCTTATAAAGCTTTGTTTCAGTGTTTCTCGTTTTATTGTAGTCTGATGCTCCTTCTATAGTATTGGACCACGTGTAGTTTGGGATTCTATACCCTCATAATTTGCCCTTTTTTTCTTTTGAATTTTAACATATGGTGAAAAATTTAAAAAGGAAAAATAATTATTACCTTTTCAACTTTCACGCTTGCAATAACTTCTTTTTCCAAGTTTAACTTTACTTTTTCCCGACTTTTACGCTAGCAGTAACTTTTCTCCCCACGTTTCTGTCAGTTGACGTTTTCGAGGAAATCAAATCTCTGGTAGAGTTTCTCTCTCTTTCAGTTTTCGACGGTTCGTCAGTTTCAGTCTTCTCCTATTTAATGTTAGTCACACTCCTCATCTTATTTTTTATATCCTATGTCTTCTTCTTCTTAAAGTTTTTGTGCTTTTCATTCTTTTGAACTTTTAAAAGATTCCTTTGTGCCTTTTCATTCTCCTAAACTTTTGTGAATAAGGATTTTTATATCAGGATCAAGTTTTTTGTTCATCCAATCATCAGATTTTCTTCTGTCTTTTACTTCGTTACAGGTAATCCTCTTAAGTTTTTCCTTAATGTATTTGTTTACTTATCAATTTCTTTATTTGAATTCGTTTGGAGTAATCATTGATGATGATGATGTTCTTGTTTATCTGTTTACTGTTTGTTGGAATGAATGGTGATAAATGGTGATGATGATACTTTTATTTTGATGTCTGGTTGTTTTATCATGATCTTTTTCTTTCCTTGATCAGAAAATTGTTTACTTGCCTGTATTTTGATTCAACGAATGCCTTGTTGTTCTTCTGTTTTGTAGCATTTCTGTTTTGTTCTTGCTTGTAATATACTTATCTTCTCTTAGTTTCATATGCAGATAAAGATTTATCATGACTGGAAAGAATGATAACAAGGTTGCTGGTGGTGCTTCTCACCAGGATGATCACCCTTTAGATAGGAAATCATCCTGTTATGCTGCAATGAAGAAGAATGGAGTAGATGAATCAGGTGGCTGAAGAGTCCAATCTTCCAACTTAATAAAGTCCGCAGATGTATCTGTTGCGGGCAGCAAACCAGCTCCTAAGAGTAAGCGGTCACAAGAAAACTTTAGTTTTAGGTCGATGAACCTTGAGGAATTTAAAAGGAATCACAGTATTCAACAGTTCAAAGTTTCCTTCTACAATCATGCGGAAGGAGCTAAAATTTCATTGGAGATAATGGTGGAGTTTAAGTACAACAACAACAGGTTGTTAATACCTGTGGGAGCATTGGATGCGGGCTTGCATCTCCCTCTTTATCAGAGCGAGAATTCTTTCCAATATGAGGTTCTCGCAAGTCGTAACAAGTCCCCGCACGGTTTAGCCCAATCTGTTACTCAATATAACGGGAATTGGTGGCTCGTGTTGGATGAGTGTAGCATCCGCAGCCAAGGAATGACCAACTTCACCTGTTACGTTCCCAACCCTGTGGAACGTAAACATTATACGGTCGAAAACTTCCATGCTACGTATGCGGACAACATAGGTGCAAAGAATTATAAGAAGTGGAATGTTGGTCCGGGCCGCAAAGGCGGTGAAGGATTTCGTTTGTTGTGGGAGATTGATAATTCCAAGTTGAAGTTCACTCCTGGGACGCAGGTTACTTTAAAAGAAAAAATCTGTGATGATCATGATTTTAAGTGGTACCGCACTCCTTTGGTTATTGAAGTTCCATGGGTCTTCGGGTTCGTCCCAGAAAGCATGGTCTACAACCTTCTAACGCGTTTTGATAATTACTGCGCTTGGCGGTTGAACTTTGAAGGCTTCGCTTTTTTCGTTACCAATATGGTACCTAAATTCCCTTTTTCTTTTCATATCACGCTTTGAACATTGTTTAACTGTTTTTTCTTCTTTTTTATAGTCGCAAACCTTAGTGGGCGCAAAAGGTGATTCGGGGGTTAAACGCAAAGCCGCAACTCCCGCAGAAAAGGTATTGATTTACCCAAATGAATTATAGTAATCCTTATGAATTTTATTTAATGAATTCTTGCGATTTATTAATAGGTCGGAAGAAAGCTAAGGGTACACCCCGTGCTTCCACTGACAGGGAGGAATGAGAAATTCGAGACTCTCCCCTTCATCACCCAATTTTGAGAGGTGAGGGTAGCTCTTCTCCGGATAGACATGAGGAAGAGCAGAACATGCCACTTCAAATAAAAAATTTTAGGTCTGCGGAACCAGTTGGTGCTGCGGTGGAAACTTCAGATGCTGCGGTCAATTTTTCGCACCAAACTGTCGTTCCTGATTCTTCTTTTTTTTTCAACTCTCTCCCTTATTTGTTGATGAACCGCTTGAACCTGCAACAAGTGAAGATGGTTCGTCTGATAAGGAGGATCTCCCCCTTCAGGGTGAGTCGGAAATTATCGCATTTGGAGAGGGCGAGCAGGTTAACTCTGCGGCAGCAGATGAGCCAGCCAGTACTAGAGTAGTAGAAGGTGAACCAGCAAGTATTATGGTAGAAACTGCTCCTACCGTAGATAATGTTGCAAGCGTGACTGTCGCTGAGGCAGTGCGGACAAATGAAGAAAACCCGTAAAAGAATAAAGGCAAAGGAATTGCGAGAGATTCAAATCTTATGAACGAGGAGGAGGAAGCCTTTCGATGGTTTTTTTCAAAGGAGCTACTATCTATTCCATGTGATTCTCCGTCGGTGGAATCAGATAGTCCTAGGGTCGCTACCTTGCGGGAGTACATGCGGTCCGCACCGTATGACACAGTGAAAGATGCCTGGCTAAGGGGCCAAGGTCAACCCGTCGACCCCACCTTCTACATAAATCAGCCTTCTTCTCTCGCGGAGGCAGTTGCGCTTGCAGATGGTGAAGTGTATTCTTTCCCGCAACAAGCTCTCTTGCAGGTATTATTATTGTTTTAATAACCTTAGATTTCATTTTATTTTCATCTATTTATAAATTTAATCCAGTAAATTGCAGCTTGCCCGAGGTCAAAGTGCTGCACATTTAACTTATAACTTTTATAAGGCACGATCCATGAAAATGGAGACCCAATTTAGGTCTGTAGAAGAAAATGTTGCGGGTTTGAAGCGGGAAAACGATGCACTTCGTCAACAATTGCTTGATCTTCAAAATCAAGGTTTAATTCTTTCCATCTCGTTTCTTAAATTATTTACTTGTTTTTATGAATTACTTCATGTGATCAGCGGGGGATTCGGGCCTTGTGACTAGGCTGCAACATAGAGTTAGTCGCTTGACAGATCATGTTTTAAAATTCAATAATGAAAATGTGGAGATCAAGACAAGATTTAACAACCTCCTCGATAGAAATAATCTGGTCGTACTGAAGTACAGTGAATTAGAATCGCAGCACTTATATGGAGAGAAAATCCGCAAGAAAGAGGAATTTAATGCTACTTTATTGTGGACTAAGGATTGCGTTCTTGAAGCACGGTCACGGTCTGAGAGATTGGAAGAAGAGAATCGCAAACTCTGCGTGGAACGCCAGAATATCCTCGCGGGAATTTCTCGTTCCGCATCACATCACAATTCTCAGTTTTCTTTGTACATAGAGCAACTCACTAAAGACAGAGATGACTCAGCTTCAGAGGCTCATGCTAAAGGGAAAGCACTTGCGGATGCTCAAACTAAAATCCGCAACCTATCTGACACCGTTCTTCTGCGTGAAAGTGATATCTTCCGCTTACATAAAGAGGTTGAAAAATGTACAAACAAATCTAATCAGTTGCGGGAATTGAAGCAAGCGGAGTTAGATCAATGTCATTTAGATCTTCAGCAACTTACGGAGAATTATCAGAAGCTCTCAAATGAATATGACTTCCTTGATGTTACTAAAGATGCAATGGCTCACGAATTAATAGAGTTTGAATCCCTCGCAAGAGGTATCCTATTTTATTGCATATTTGAAATTAAATATTATTTCCACATTAATTAACCTGTTATCTTTGTTACATATTTTGAAGGCAAATACAAAGATGCGGCCGCAAGAGCTGCAAAGGCTGAAGGAGATCTTGGTGCTGCCAATACTAAGGTGGAGGAACTCAACAAGCAACTGGAGATGGCTTCTATAAAGGATAATGGTGCGCAAACTCAGCTAGAGCTTTTATCCTCTAAAACCAAAGAGGCTGACAAATTGATGCATGAAACTCTGAAGAATGAAAGCTTGGTTCGGGACTTAGCTTCGGAGAAAGGGAATATAGCTTTTTGGAAAACGAATGTCGAAAATTCTACAACCGAAGTAAATCATTACAAGAAGGAGCTTGAAACCAAAAAAGCCTATATTTCTTGGTTGAGGGTCGAAACTCGAGATGGAATTGCAAAAGCGGTCAACGGCACTCTTGATAGAGTATAAGCCGATGGATTTTCCAAAGTCTATAAGCATAAAGACGTCCCTCATAATCCTCCTTTTGAAGCAAATCTTCCCGCACCTTAGTTTTTTCCTTTGCTTTGTTTTTGATTAGTTTTTCTTTGCTTCCAAATTGTATTTGCACTTTCATTTTGCCTTGTATTTTTGTCCCTTGAGTTACTTTGAGGGTTGTAGTGCATGTCTAATTTCTCTCTGGCCAGGAGGAAATTAGGATGCGGTCCCTAAAGCATCTCCTGAAATGGAGAGTACCTAGTATAAAGCCAAATTATTGTATGATGCATTGTTGGTTGTGAGCACCTTCTGAAGTGGAGAGTACCTATTATGAGCGCAAATTATTATACGATTGCATTGTTGGTCATGGGTAGTATGGTTTGAGATATTGTGTGTTCCAAGGATGTCGTAAGATTTCTCCATTCATATTCCGCAAATGGTATGATCCTTGTCCCGCAATATCTTGTATAACGTAAGGTCCTCCCCATGTAGGTGCAAACTTTCCTGCTCTTTTGTCCCTTTGGTGTTCCGGGATTTGCCATAGAACATATTGCCCTTCCAAAAAGTTCGCAACTTGACTTTCTTGTTGTATTCTCTTGCCAATTTTCTTTGATAATTCTCCATTCTTTGGAGCGTAACCTCTCTTCTTTCTTCTAAATCATCCAATTTTTCAAGCATGAGGTCTGTATTCAGATTCTTTTCCCACGCTTACGTCCTTGTTGTGGGTAAAATAATTTCCGTCGGTATGATTTCTTCGCTCCATAAGTAAGAAGAAACGGTGATTCTCCAGTGGCTTCTCTTCTTATTGTACGATATGCCCATAAAGTATTATGAAGTTGTTCGCACCATCGTTTATGATGTCCATCTAGAGTCTTTTTCAAATTCATG
The DNA here is from genome assembly GCA_023531435.1 of Papaver californicum. Taxonomy (NCBI): domain Eukaryota; kingdom Viridiplantae; phylum Streptophyta; class Magnoliopsida; order Ranunculales; family Papaveraceae; genus Papaver; species Papaver californicum. Next base: position 6,050 of record JAJJMC010011222.1, on the reverse strand, counting down.
GCAATAGTTTTATTCGTTGCTTCATCCTGTCCATTGCTTTGAGGGTAAAGTGGAGTGGACTTGTTATTTTGGATATTAAATGCTTCGAAAAGCATATCAATATTTTCCCTTGTAATTGTTGTCCATTGTCTGAGACTACGGCTACCAGAATTCCAAATCTGCAAATTATATTTTCGAACAAAAACTTGAAAACATCTGTTATTTCTAATGTGTGCAAGAGCTTTGGCTTCAACCCATTTAGTGAAATAATTTGTTGCTACAATCAAGTATTTTCTTTTTCGTGTTCCTTCCACTAAAGGCCCAACAATATATACTCCCCATTTTCCAAATGGCCAGGGGATGAGTATGGAATTGAGTTCCGTTGCAGGTGTTTTAATCCTTTTTGCAAAGCGTTGACATTCTTCGCACCTTTTTACCAGATTCTCCGCATCTTTATGCATAAATGGCCAGTAATATCTTTACGTTTTTGCTTTTAATGCGAGTGATCGTCTTCCACTATGATTTCCCGCATCTCCATAATGTATATCTTTGAGAATTCGCTGCCCTTCTTCTTGTGATAAACATCGAAGTAACGGTCCCAAAAAAGACCGGCGGTACAGAATTTTATCCCGCAACTGATAATTCACAGATATTGATTGCACCTTCATTGCTTCTTTAGTGTTTGCGGGCAATATCTCATCCTCAAGTATTGACGTATTGAGATCCTCCAATCTTCTCCGGATAATTTATTTTCTGATTTTTTTGGACAATTTGTATCATCTTTAACGGCTGCATCTTCAATATCTTCCCCAACTTCTTCTTCCATGTTTTCGACTGCCCACAACTTAATTGACGGCTTATAAATGCGCTCAATTTTGACTGCTGATGTACTCTGATTTTTTATCGTTGAAAAAATAAATGCTAATGCATCATCATGGCGATTCTTATCTCTGGATAAATGTCGAAAAATTATATTTAGAATTTGAGACGCCAACTTTTGCACAAGATTCTTGTATTCTATCAAATCTTCATCAAGCGCTTGATATTTTAATTCAACCGGTCGAATTATCAATTGTGAATCACTTATGAGTAGCACATCGCATATTCCCAATTCAATGATGAGCTGAAGAGCATGAACCACAGCCTCATATTCCACTATATTATTTGAATGTTCGCCGAACTCAAGACGAAATGCATGTACCATTCGATCTCTTGTAGGAGTTGTAATCACAATTCCGATTCCCGCACCTTCTTTATTCCGTGCCCCATCAACAAATACTTCCCATCTGCGGGAATTTATAGAGCTTAGAATATCTTGGGAATCATCATCTTCTATTCCGGGAAAACCTTGGATTTCAAAATCATCATCTAGTGGTAAATCTGCAAGGAAATCTGCCAAGACTTGCGACTTTTGTGCAGTTTGTATTTCAAATAAGATGTGGAATTGTTCCAGTTGTGCATTCCATTTCGCTATTCTCCCTACTTTTCCCGCATTTTTCAGTATGGACTCTAGCGGAGCTTTGCTTGGTACCCGCACATAATGTATTAGAAAATATATGTGTAATTTCTGGGTAGAAAAAACTAGTGCTAATATTAATTGTTCAATTTTGGTATAGTTCCTTTCTGCAAGATTAGGAGTTTTACTGATGTAGTACACTAGTTTCTCTACTTTTCCATTTGTCTGTACCAGTACCGCACTCACAGCATCTTCTGTTGCGGCTATGTACAAGGCGAGCACTTCTTCAGGTTTTGGCTTTTGTAGTGCGGGTAATGTGGCGAGATAAGATTTGATATTTTGGAAGTCTTGCTCACAATTCTCGTTCCATACAAATTTGTTTTTCTTTTTCAAGGTGTCAAAAAAGGGTTTACATCTGTCCGATGACCTGACAATGAATCTGCTGAGTGCGGCCAAACAACCATTTAATTTCTGTACTTCTTTAACATTCCTTGGAGATGGTATATCAACAGTTGTCTGGATTTTTGCCGGATCAACTTCAATCCCTTTTTTGGTGACCAAATATCCCAAAAAAATTCCTGACGTAACCCCAAAAATGCATTTGTCTGGATTGACTTTCATTATGTATTTTCGTAAGGCTTCAACTATTTCTCTCAAGTATTGTAAATAATCCTTTGAAAATTTACTCTTTATCAGCATGTCATCTACATAGACTTCCAAGGTGCGGCATATCCATGGTTTAAAAATTGCGTCTACCAACCGATGATAAGTTGCTCCTGCATTTTTTAGTCCAAATGGCATTCTGGTATAGCAGTACAAACCGTGTGGAGTGAAAAATGCAGTGTGTTCTTGATCTTCTTCAGCTAGAGCAATATGATCATACCCTGAATGCCGTTCCATAAAGGATAAAGCCTCATGTCCTTCAACCGCGTCCACCAACTGATCAATGCTGGGAAGCGGATAACTACCTTTTGGGCATGCCTTGTTTAAGTTCGTGAAGTCTATACAAATTCTTACTCCCCTCATTCTTTTTTGGTGCAATCACCATGTTTGAAATCCAAGTTGGGTATCGCACCTCTCGAATAAACCCTGCATCCATGAGTTTTTTTAACTTTTTTTCTACAGAAAAATGATACTCAGGTGCCATTTTTCGTATACGCTGCCGAAATGGTGTTGTACCCGGATGTATATGCAGTTCATGCCGGACAATACTTGGATCAATGTCTGGCATATCCTCCATTTTCCAAGCAAAAATATACACATAATCTTTGAATAAAGTAACCAAATCAAGTTCCCTTTATGTTTCCATCAATGTTCCGATCTTAATCATTCTTGGGAATTCTTTTGTTCCTATGTTGATATTCTTGGGTTCTTCAATTGTTGTAAAAGTAGATTTGGGGGCTCCTAAAAGTGTGGAAGCCCCCTTTAATTGCTATGCTGGAAGACTGCCTCGTCTCAATGAAGTATTTTTATTTGTTTCATTTATTGCCTCACTTCCCGCAGTCTTAATCAAATATTGGCTTAGGGCTTCTTCTTTTGCCTTTATCTTTTGTTCTTTTTTCCTATTTTGTTGTTGTTGTACTCGTTCCTCATTCATACGGATTTATGCGAGGATACATGATTTTACTACATTCTGATCTCCTTTTATCTCCATCTCCCCTTGCGGCGTCGGGAATCGCAAGTATTTGTGATATCTTGAAGTTACTTATTTCAATTGGTGGACCCAATGTCTACCAATGATGGCATTATATGGAGATGGAGCCTCCACTACACTGAATTTAGTCAAAATACTTATGGTCCGGCCATAATATCAAGTAAAATTTCCCCTTTTGGTTTTGAGGCTATCCCATTAAACCCATAAATAGTGTAGTAAGAAGGTGTAAGCTGATTATCTTTTAATCTTATTTTTTGGAAAGTATCATAAAATAAGACATTAAGGGAGCTACCCCCATCCATGAGAATCTTCTTGACATTCCATCCAGATACCAGTAGAGTAAGCACCAACGGATCATTGTGTGTTTCTATTTCCTGATTAACCTCATCTGCTGTAAAAGTTAACGGAGAAACCATCCATTCTTCCCATGTTTCTGTAACTCTTCCCGCAACTTTGAAGACTTCATGACTGTGAACCCTCTTATGCAGCTTCTTGTCAATAACTACGTTCATAGATGATTGACCTGATTCGGTATAGGAAATCATATTAATAGTTCGGTCATTTTGTGGAATATTTACAGTTTTTCCCATATTGAGCCTTGGTGGAGGATTGCGCAAATAAAGAAATTCCTTTAGCTCTCCCATATCAATCAATTTTTGAACTTGCATCTTCAAATTCCTGCATCTGCTTGTGGAATGGCCCTGATAGCAATGATATTCACAATAATCCTTTGAATTTTGTGTGTGTGATGGATGCTTTCCTTTTGTCCATGGACAATGAAAATATTGCTTGTTCTTAATTGCATTTAAAATTTGTGGGTAAGGGGTGTTGAGTTTAGTGAAAACTCGATCCTCAAATTGGCGGTTGCATTTTTTTTCATCATCTGTCTTACCTCGTTTGGATCCAATATCAGGATTTTCTCCCGCAACCCTCTTTCCGGAACTTGTTGATGGTTCCACAAAATTTGCCTTGTTGGAAACCCTCTGATGTTGGGAAATTATTCTCGGATGATGTTTTTGAATATCCTGCAACCTTGCATATTTTTCAATAATCTCCCTAGGATCCCCTTCGGTTTTTGGATTTTTCCCATGAATATCAACAAAGAGTGGGCTTGTTCGGTTGGCTAACCCCCATTTGTAGCAGTTAATAGCAATTTCTGGAGTTAGATCCCCTATTGCTTTATAGATCGTCTGCCATCGATCTGTGTAGTCTCGGATGGTCTCCTCCGTCCAAGACGCCAGGGAAAATAACTTGTCTATCCTAGCGTCTGCGGATTTATTATACATGTATGTCTTTAGGAACTTACGGGTCAATTGTGCATAAGAATGTACTGACCCTTCTGGAAGATTATCATACCATGTTAAAGTTGTCCCTTTCAAGCTTGACGGAAAATACCTACACATAACAACATCATCTTGTTCCCATCGGGTCATGTTGCGGTTGTAGTATTTTAAGTGAGCCGTCGGATCCGTTGTCCCATCATAACACTCAAAGATGTGAAGATTACACTTATGCGGTATAGATGCATACGCAAGGTGTGGTGCCAACGATGTTCTTCTGGCTTCTTTTAGCACTTCTTCAAGTCGTCCTCCCTCTTTATTTTTCAAAATTTTGATTTCTTCTCGCATTTGTTCCATGTCCTCAAAATATTTTTGTCATCTGTTGTTTTGCAACTATGAATCATCAAAATCTAATCTATCAGGTTCATACCTCTGATGTGCGGGTTCGACTACCATCACTCTTTGATTTTTATTGATTTTTGCTTTACTTTTTACGGGTCCATTTGAGATTGCTTCTTGCCCCTGTATTCTAGTTACAGATGCTTCCGCATCCTGTTGGACCTTTTGTTTGAGCATTTGGTTTTCTTGAGTCAAGAGTGTAATTTTTATGCACAAGTCTGTTGTACCTTGCGCATTTCATTTATTTCTTCCATTAATTGATGAATGGGGTTAACCGTATTTTGAGATACTTCTCCATGTGATTGATTAGCTATCTTAACTGGCTTGTTTACTTGATCATCCAAGGTTGTGGTCCTTGGGATTCTTCCATTATTTTCCTTTCTCGAGGAATCTCTATTGCCTGACTCCCCAAATTTCCTATATTAACATCTTGTTCTTGCATGATTCTATTTGCCACTGTTTCCTTTTGTGTAATCTTTTTTGAGATATTGTGATATCTTCTTGGCTCAATCTTATGTTGTTGTAGAAGTTTCTTTATCAATATTCTAAAAAGAGTTCAGATAATAAGTTATGTGTTTCATAACATTCTAACATCCATAATAAGTATATAAAGCAATTTGATTGATAGAAAATATCTAGCTAAAGTTTAACATTCTCACATAAGCTAGACAATTTTCTAATTTAACTCAGGTTTTATAAGTTCAAGAAATCATTTTTTGCAGAAAAATCAGAATCAAGTTCGGAAATTCAATTCAAAACTTATTTCACTGTTTTGACAGAATCAAAAACTAATTAGACGTAACACAATTTTAATCTATACAATCAGCTAAATTTGAGACATATAAACTTAATGATTTCAGAGCAAATTCTTTTGCAAAATTGTTATAAACATATTTTTGGTGAAAATTTATGAGCTAAGTTTTCAAACCCGTGGTTAAAAGAACATCTAAGGTAATTTAACATATATGAGAGGTATGTAATAAAAAAGTATTGTGTATGAACATAACAATTAAATCTATATAAATATCAACGGATAAGTTTGGAGAAAACTATATGTAGAGTTTTTTCAATATCATTTTAAATCATTGTATCTGTAGGAAAAAGAGTTTTTTAACATAATAAGATTCGAGATTTTAAAGATGAAAATTTGGACAAATAGAATAAATTCTTTACTACCTCCCTGTTTCCAGCGCTAAATTGTGATTATCAAAAATCTTATGTATTTGGATCACAACCATCATAATTTGCAACATAATAAAATCAGATATCTTAAAATGAAATG
>JAJJMC010011220.1:0-22779 GCA_023531435.1 Papaver californicum | reverse complement strand
TCTTTTGGTTTCTTCTTTAATTGGGTAGCTTGAAATCAACCAAAAATTCCTTAAAAATCGGTTCACACAATTCAGCAGAACTTTTCTTTCACGCCAAGTAGCTTTCCCGCCATTTTCTTGTATTCAAATTTGATTGAAGGGTGCCTTTAACAACTTCCTGGGTGCCTTTATCACTTTTCGAGCCAATTTTTTGCAAATTATTTATTTCTCAAAAATACCTACAAAGACATAAAAAGACATAATAAGTACAAAATCGAACACTATCAAAACAGATAATTGAGCGCAATTTAGACACAAAAATGTGTCTATCACTAAGATAAGTGTAGAGGCAGTGATTATACCATTAGACACGAAGATGAGTGTTATCCGTGAACACCAAGATTATTAAAACTCGAGCATTGATATTCAAGGAATTGAACCATGGAAGTTCTGCGACTTGAAGTGAGTTCATTCGTGACATAAAGTGCTTAACTTTTATGCAATGCATACTGAACATATTCAAGAGATTCACCCGTGGAAGTTTGCAACTTGAGATGATGTTCGATGCAGCTCTGAAATTTAGATGGTATGCATCTAATTTAGCGTTTTTTTATTCAGAAATGGTATAACATCCATTATCAATGTTCGTAATTTTATATAATCAACGTATTTTGATTAATACAAATAATTTTCCTGGATGCACAAGAAATAACGAGGGTTTATCCGGGTAAAGCCTTGAAATTTCTACGAGTGCATACATATACAAAAGATATGTGGAACGAGTATAAGGAATTCAACTATGGAATTATTTTAACTTATAATTGGTTCAGTGTTATGTATAGTCATATATCATCTTGACATGAATAGCAACCGTCACCAGTGACATTCTGAAGACGTTATCGCTCTATACTAGTGGTCGATCCATCTAGGAGCTTGAGATTTGTTTATACAAAGTTGTATAGGTAAGTCAACACCATTCAGTTGAAATGGATGTTGACATAAAACAATTTTGGGAATTCTCTTGCGGAGTTATGAAGTTTAATGTGTATGAGACCGGGATCGGAGACTCAATATTTTACTATTTTAGATGAAAATAACAAGGCTTTAGTTGTTAGATATTACCAGAGATATTGCAGTAGGCTTGAACTCTTAATATTGTCATGTTAATGGATTTGCAAGTCAGGGATGATTGGTAGGGATGTGTAGAGACACAAGTTCATCATCAGGAATGCAGCATTAGTAGTCCAGGTTTGTGAGTACAAGTACTCAAGATCACTTGGTTATCCAAGCAAGAGAGTAGGCCACGGCTGGGAGGACAAGAAAAGGTCCTTGAGTTAGACAGACAAGCGAGAGATTGTGTATGAACGGACAAGTGAGAAACCATCTCTTTTTCAGACTTGTAATTCCATGGCATAGTTGTTTTTATTCTTTTCTTTGCTAGCATTGTCTTCTCTTGGGAGGATGAATTTGACTTCGTTGTTTGTCTTCAATTGGAATTCTAGTGTTGTTAAAGTAGATATAAGCAGCGCTGTATTCCCACTCTTATCAAGATGCTGCGAGTGGGAGGTCTTGTTGCTTCTACTGTTGTTGATCAAATACTCTGGTTGAAGGAGGTGATTGCATTAAATCTCTAAAACTGAAGAAGCCTTCAGTCCCCAGGTATAGATACTTTGGCCTGCTACTAGACGAGGTATGACTTGATAGTATCGCCATGAGTACATGCCTCTAAAGTCTGATCAGGCAAGGGAAGCTAGTGAGGTTTTGTAACACCTGTAATTTTTGCATGAAGCTTACTCAAGGATGCGTCATAGCCTGGGTCGAAGCTTCATCCTAAGCTTATAAAGCTTACCCAGATATGCATTTAGGGTGTGGATGCCTTGACATTGAATTATAGTGTTAAGGCCCGATTATGCGTGATGCGTATTCGAAGAGGCATGATAGTGCAAAGGCACTATCACACCGAGCCAAAGTTGCGAAAGTTGGAGCATCATAGTGCTAAGGCACTATTATACCGTGATGCATAATGAAATGCATCACCGAGCCAATGTCGTTATTCGATGAACCCATCATAGTGCCAAGGCACTATTATGCCGTGATGCATAATGCAATGCATCACCGAGCTAAGAATGCATCACCGTGATGCATCAGCGTGTTTATTCGCAATGGCTTTGGCAAGAAATCTTCATTTCGGCCTTGCAGCCGATGGATGTCTTCTACCTTTCTAATATTTATTTGTAGAAACGCGAATAGAACATATATAGGGAGGGGATGTTGGATGAATGTGCTTGAGCGGTAATGCACATTTAAATGCGATGTAGCCTAAACGTTGGAGCATAGTTGATGCATAAGCATCAATTTCTTGTAGCTTTCTTGATGAAGCTTAAATGTGCAAGAGGGGTAATGCACATGTAGATATGCGAAGTAGCCAATACGTTGGCATACTTGATGCATAAGCATCAATATGCTTGTAGATTTACCAATGAAGCTTAAGTGTGCATGAGGGGTAATGCACATGTAGATATGCGAAGTAGCCTATATGTTGTAGCTTACCCGAGAATGTTTCCATTGGCTTTGGCAAGAAATCTTCATTTCGGCCTTGTAGTCGATGGATGTCATCTACTATTCTTATTTTTATTTGTAGAAATGCAAATAGAACATACATATGGAGGAGGTGTTGGTTGAATGTGCATGAGCGGTAATGCACATCTAGCTATGACGTGTAGCCTATACGTTGGAGCATACTTTATGCGTGAGCATCAATATGTTGTAGCTTAACCGAGAATGTTTCGATTTGGCTTTGGCAAGAAATCCTCATTTCGGCCTTGCAGTCGATGAATGACCCTTACCTTTCTAAAATTTGTTTGTGGAAATATGAATAGAACATATATAGGGAGGGAGATTTGGTTGAATGTGCATGAGCGGTAATGCACATGTAAACGCGATGTGGCCTATACGGACTATGCTTGGCCTTTGGCCTTGCAACGAAGTGGGAATCGATGTTTACTTTGCGATAGTTATGCACAAGCTAGTGCATACCTTACGAAAGTCCTTCAGCCTATGTGTACTAGGCTTTGCTTGGCCTTTGGCCTTGCAACGAAGTTGGAATCGGTGTAGGCTTTGCCTTAATAGGTTTAAGTTGCTTGTCCCTTTCGAATTGACCCTTTGATGAACTACGGTCATGCTTGATCGCATCAAGGTACGGGTTGGGTACGTAGGCAGCCGCAATGCAATGCATTGAGGTGCAACACCTTGTCACTCATATCATCTAATTTGGGAGATGAGTGTGATATTATGGTAATTCGTATCATCTGGCTCGGCAATGCTAAGCAAGAGATGATTGTCGCCACACTTGATGAGGTAGTTGCAATTCAATTTGATGTATTGTTCATACTTCCCTGTAACCGTTGCGGTATGGAATGGCATGTGCCTGGATGTTGCACACTTGGCAAAAATAAGCTTAGGCTTGAAATAGCCTAGGTGTTGGTCCAAGGCATGAGTATGCCTAGACAATGATCGAAATTATACGATGCTTTCCAAAGGCATCCCCGTTAGCTTGTATAGCCTTCAACCCTTAGTATAATGAGGATAAGTTGGAATGGTATGCTAGTCAAAATCATTCACCATAGGTTGTAATGGCCTTGCACCCTTTGTAGGTAAAGGGTGTGTTGGAACCATATGGAGACTACGGTTGAGTACCATGCTTGCAAATCATGTTTGGAAAGGCAATTATGCCTGGAACGGTGTAAACGTAGCTCGAAGGATGTGGGAACTACGTTTCGAGTATAATGCTTATAAGGCATGCTTGGAAAGCAAAAATTTACCTGCATTTTCCAGCGAGAAGTTAGGCTTTAGAGTCGGGTTAGACTTGTTAAACTCACGTATCCGGAGTTCAGGCCTGCCCAAGCGCAGCGCGCCAGAGGTGGAATTTTCTGGTCCGTGACAAATGGTATCAGAGTAAGTTCCGAGAAAACACTAGGGACTGTGAGTTTGGAATCATTAGTGAGCATTTTGTATTATGACTACAAAAAAAAATTCCTTATAAGGAAATAGAAAAGTTGGAAGGGTAGCCAACTATTGTGCGAATATAGAGGGGATAAATAAGGCCAAGTGCCTACACAAAATAAATTGTAACTTACAAGTTACGCCGCTAAGATTTGGACGTGCTCGAGTGTGCTGTGAGTTTGCTAGGAAACCCGTAACGGTGGTTGGTATCCGACTACCCTTGGCACTGGGACTGATCACCGCCTCACCTGTGCGGTAATTGATGGGATTTTAGATTACCCTATTTAAATAAACCGCAATCGCACAACGTCTAACTAGTAGACAGCGGCAAATACGTGTCGAACCCACAGAGAGCGGGGAAATACTACAATTAATATCTCTAATCAACAAATCAAGGATAATATTTTTGGGATTTTATATTTATGAATAAAATACTAAAACAAACTAAAATAATAAAAATAAATCTAATGGGAGAGTTAGTAACCAGGGTTTTCAGTATCCACCACTATTTCTATTTAATTACTGAAATGAAACATAACTCATGAATATTCATCTATTGTTCGTTCTATCGACATCACCTATTATATGTATTAGAATCGCAAATATCACTGGGACGCCCTAAGCATGGCGCATCAAAAGCCCTAGTCTGAAGCATACACCATCTAATTGTGTTAGCGAGAAAATAATATGAAGCTAATTATAGGTTCATAAATAATATCGGGCTCTTCAAAGCATACCTCATCTAAGGATTTAACCAAAGCATGAAATATCTAATAAGTAGGCAAACATATTTGTTATCATATTGATTCTGCGCATAGGTTACTGTATTGTACAGAACCGGTGAAACGACAACTAATTTAGATTTAAATCAACAAACAAAATCATAAAATTAATCTATTCAAATCATAATGGTCTATTACTCAATAATTCAATTTAATTAGTCTTGTACCAAAAATGGTTTCAATATAGAACCCTAGTTACAAATAAATTAGAACATAGATATGGGTTTCTTAAAACCCATAAAAATTAATTAACAAAAGTAGAGGTAGATTAAACCGTATCAGCGTTGTCACCCAGAAATAGATGATCTTCCTCTCTTGATCTCTGCTCTCGTCTCCTCGAAAGTATACAGGAGAAAAGTCTCCAAAATCCGTCTCTACACAGCCGCAAAACCTCCCAGATTTCCCTAAATCATCCGTCCTTTTTACTTTTATACTTGTCTTTCTCAAAACCTAGCTACTGTGGTCCGTCTGACACCTAGACAAAACCTCACCCAAAGAAAATCCTATGCCTAGATGAGACCAGCCGTACCTGCCTAGTTTGCCTTCTTCTCTAAGTCCTCTTTTCACTTTAAGACAGACCTAGTAATAGCCTGTACACTTTGTGTTTACTTACAATTGGTTGTAGCTGCCTCTTTTCTCCACATCAAAAGTACTCCAAACGTCACTATCCTACTCTACTCACTTAATCCAAGCAAACCACCTCTCTTTTACCGAGTTGTACATCAGCCAATACCAAAAGAGCACATCACATCACTTATTTCATTAGCCTAGAGTCTTCTTATCAAGCCGTACCAGTTAGTAGACACCACACTTGACAGGCTATACGCATCAGGCTAAGTCTTCTCACCTTACCCTCTTCATGTGTGTGATGTACCAACTCAACAGGCTACTATACGTTGTCTGCTCATTTCTTGCATGTGTATAGGCTTTATATCATAAACATCCTACTCTCTTTGATATCATGCAGCGGACACAACTGCATCAATAGTCAATCTTCCATCCAACTCACTCCATTTAGTCATGTTTCATTCATAATTTCGGATTTTATGCATATCACCTATTAAACCAATAAAAATATATTAATAATATAAAATCAAGTACTATTAAATATAGATTAGCCGATAAAAATGTATAAATTAAGCGCCTATCAAATACCCTCAAATCTATATTTTGCTAGTCCTCGAGCAAAACAAATATAAAAATAACATAAAATTCTAACTCACTTTCGCAGGAATGGCGACTACATTTAGCATATGTAACCCCTAAGTGGTCTTAGCGGACGAGTTATAGTCTCGTGAGGGTTTACAAGAGGTTTGCCCACAAAACATGTACTCCAAATTTTGGCTATCTGTGAACGATTTAGGATAGACACTAAACAAGCTATTTAGTTGGCATACTAAATTCTGAGACTATAAGAATCATTACCCTGTATGAATCCAATTGATGTACACGAGTTTGTACTCAGCGTACTAAAATTCATATAATAATAAAAACTCTACTCAAATAATCATTGAATATTCATATTGATCGAAATCATCAAATTCAAACACAGAGATAGATTAGAAGATGAAAATAGAAGTAATGAATGATGCATATGTTGACTAAGGTGAACGGTGTTTCCCATATATGTTTGAAGGTTGGTACCAGGATGAATCCTATTTTTATTATACATAATATTTTTTATTATTATTACTACATGATAGTTTCCATGGATCCTGCGTTCCACCCTTGCTTAGGCGACGGAGACAGGGAAAACACACATATTGCTATCACAGTATCAATTTTTTTTAATAGAATTAAAAATGAACTTGAACTCAACACTCTATTTCATCCTGGCGGCGATAACAATTTGATACTGGGCCCCACCAAATCACTTAGAGAAACATAAAATTGCAAATTAAAAAACAGAAGGTGATGATTATGATGATTCCGAGATATGCTTGTTCAATGATTATCATGTTATTTCTAACACCTGAGTGCATTCAGATATGAATAGACCATTTAGCTGGGCACACCAATTCCTATAGATAAGAGTTATGTTTCCATCTACCTAGAATGGTTAGTGTCATCCTGAATAATTCACATGTTTCTAAATTTTGAAGTTTCTTTATTGACATCAATTTTCGGAAACTCTACCCCCAAACCTAAATTTAACATTGTCCTCAATGTTTCAAACCGTGCAACCATGAATGGTATGCAATAAATATAAATAAGAGAAACAAATGTAAATTAAAGAGAAGGGATTGGAACGTCTCACCTGATTGACGCAAGAAAAGCAGTATTCTCTGTAATACACATCAAATGATAGTAATAACAAAGAACACCAAAAATAAAAATAAACAAAAATCCTAAAAAATAAAAACAAGAAAATATAAATTTACCTACTGGATATATACAGATAAAATCGTCGTACACTAATAACCTAAAAATTTGGGGATCAACCCAAAATACAATATATGCAAATGACAGATTCACAATTATATTATTGTGACAGGATGATACTGAAACTATCAAAAGAAGTGATTACCCCCAAACCTAGTTTTCACGACACTCGGAAGTTCGTAAAGAACATAATATGGGGATAAAATAGGGATTGGGGAAATATCAATCGGTTTGTGCACGGTGTCAGGAATAGGCAAGTCCTCTGGATATTTAGATGCAAAGTGATCCAACAAAACTTGAGAAGCTCATAATTTTAACCCTAAATTAGGCAACTTTTGGAAGTCTAGGGGTCTAGAAACAACCTCTAAGTCGGGTGAATGATCTTGTGAGAGAGATTCATCTATAGAATTAGGCAAATCATCTACACAATCATCCACAGGGTCATCTATATGTTCTGTTTGGAACTTAGAGTCACTACAAGAATTATTATCATCATCAGCATATAATCTCTGGATTGCCAAGACTCTCAATCTTTGTTCCAAACTAGGCGGTGTGTGTTTATAATATTTCTCATATATCATTTGAGGATCATCGTCACTTACCTCATTCGAAAAATCAACCTCATGGTACTGTGGTCGATACTTAACACCTGTGACTGAACGATGTGGATGCCAAGTTCCATACATGAGACGATTATAAGCACAAATTTCCTTATATTCGGGCCCATACATTAATTCCCCCATCGTCATCCCAGATGACGTCTTCTGAGAAGAATTCATCATCCTTGAAAGAGTACCTGAAATAAAATTCTAAAACAAAAACAAGTAAAAAGGAAAAAAGAAATCCTAAAATAAAATAAAAATATTGTACAAAATAAAAAAATAAATTAAATAAAAACCTAAACTACGATTAGAAAATAAAAATTACTAATTACAATATTCCACAACCGCTCCCCGGCACCGGCGCCAATAATTGATGGGATTTTAGATTACCCTATTTAAATAAACCGCAATCGCACGGCGTCTAACTAGTAGACAGCGGCAAATACGTGTCGAACCCACAGAGAGCGGGGAAATACTACAATTAATATCTTTAATCAACTAATCAAGGATAATATTTTTGGGATTTTTATATTTATGAATAAAATACTAAAACAAACTAAAATAATAAAAATAAATCTAATGGGAGAGTTAGTAACCAGGGTTTTCAGTATCCACCACTATTTCTATTTAATTACTGAAATAAAACATAACTCATGAATATTCATCTATTGTTCGTTCTATCGACATCACCTATTATATGTATTAGAATCGTAAATATCACTGGGACGCCCTAAGCATGGCGCATCAAAAGCCCTAGTCTGAAGCATACACCATCTAATTGTGTTAGCGAGAAAATAATAGAAGCTAATTATAGGTTCATAAATAATATCGGGCTCTTCAAAGCATACCTCATCTAAGGATTAGGTTACTGTATTGTACAGAACCGGTGAAAAGACAACTAATTTAGATTTAAATCAACAAACAAAATCATAAATTTAATCTATTCAAATCATAATGGTCTATTACTCAATAATTCAATTTATTTAGTCTTGTACCAAAAATGGTTTCAATATAGAACCCTAGTCACAAATAAATTAGAACATAGAGATGGGTTTCTTAAAACCCATAAAAATTAATTAACAAAAGTAGAGGTAGATTAAACCGTATCAGCGTTGTCACCCAGAAATTGAGGATCTTCCTCTCTTGATCTCTGCTCCCGTCTCCTCGAAAGTATACAGGAGAAAAGTCTCCAAAATCCGTCTCTACACAGCCGCAAAACCTCCCAGAATTCCCCCCTCTAAATCAGCCGTCCTTTTTACTTTTATACTTGTCTTTCTCAAAACCTAGCTACTGTGGTCCGTCTGACACCTAGGCAAAACCTCACCCAAAGAAAAGCCTATGCCTAGATGAGACCATCCGTACCTTCCTAGTTTGCCTTCTTCTCTAGGTCCTCTTTTCACTTTAAGACAGACCTAGTAATAGCCTGTACACTTTGTGTTTACTTACAATTGGTTGTAGCTGCCTCTTTTCTCCACATCAAAAGTACTCCAAACGTCACTATCCTACTCTTGTCACTAAATCCAAGCAAACTACCTATCTTTTACCGAGTTGTACATCAGCCAACACCAGAAGAGCACATCACATCACTTCTTTCATTAGCCTAGAGTCTTCTTATCAAGCTGTACCAGTTAGTAGACACCACACTTGACAGGCTATACGCATCAGGCTAAGTCCTATCACCCTATCCTCTTCACGTGTGTGATGTACCAACTCAACAGGCTACTATACATTGTCTTCTCCTTTCTTGCATGTGTATAGCCTTTTTCTCATAAACAACCTACTCTCTTTGATATCATGCACCGGACACAACTGCATCAATAGTCAATATTCCAGCCAACTCACTCCATTTAGTCATGTTTCATTTATAATTTCGGATTTTATGCATATCACCTATTAAACCAATAAAAATATATTAATAAAATAAAATCAAGTACTATTAAATATAGATTAGGCGACAAAAATGTATAAATTAAGCGCCTATCATGCGGCACGGTGTGTGATGTCAGGTTGGCTAGCACCTACTTACGAGTGGAAGATCGTCTGGGACGATGGCTTGCATCCGACTGCACTGGCATTAGAGTTTGGTCCTCACAGTACTACACTAGAAACTAGTTATTAGTTTTCAATGACCCTTTTCAACCTATGTGAATTTTGGGAACTCTTAGGTGTATGGGATGAGACGTCCACTTAAGATCCCGTGTTGAGTAAATTCTTTTGCATTCTTGAACATGTGGTATGGGACGCATGTTTAAGGATCCAATTTGAGTTTTCTCGTTAAAGTTAAAAAAACCTTTGTTGATCCTCGAGCCTGCGGTATGGGACGTATGTTCAGAGGGTCTCAATTTGCGTTTATGGCAAATCGTGGTCCCTATTAGGATTCTGGGACATGCGGTATTGGACGCACATTCAGAAGGTTCTAATTTGTGCTCATTAACAAACATCGGACCCTTGCGAGATTTCTGTGCATCATGGAATGGGACATATGCATAGAAAACCTTAATCGATGAAGCTTGTCCACAATAGTTTTGAGTTAAATTTCGAGGACGAAATTCTTTGAAGGTGGTAAAAATGTAACATCCGCAATTTTTACATGAAGCTTACTCAAGGATGCGTCATGGCCTGGGTTGAAGCTTCATCCTAAGCTTATAAAGCTTACCCAGATATGCATTTGGGGTGTCGATGCCTTGACCTTGAATTATAGTGTTAAGGCCCTATTACGCGTGATGCATATTCGAAGAGGCATGATAGTGCAAAGGCACTAACACACCGAGCCAAAGTTGCGAAAGTTGGAGCATCATAGTGCTAGGGCACTATTATACCGTGATGCATAATGCAATGCATCACCGAGCCAATGTCGTTATTCGATGAACCCATCATAGTGCTATGGCACTATTATGCCGTGATGCATAATGCAATGCATCACCGAGCTAAGAATGCATCACCGTGATGCATCAGCGTTTTTATTCGCAACGTCTTTGGTAAGAAATCTTCATTTCGTCCTTGCAGTCGATGGATGTCCTCTACCTTTCTAATATTTATTTGTAGAAACGCGAATAGAACATATATAGGGAGGGGATGTTGGATGAATGTGCTTGAGCGGTAATACACATTTAAATGCGATATAGCCTAAACGTTGGAGCATACTTGATGCATAAGCATCAATTGCTTGTAGCTTTACCGATGATGCTTAAATGTGCATGAGGGGTAATGCACATGTAGTTATGCGAAGTAGCCAATACGTTGGGGCATACTTGATGCATAAGCATCAATATGCTTGTAGCTTTACCAATGAAGCTTAAGTGTGCATGAGGGGTAATGCACATGTAGATATGCGAAGTAGCCTATATGTTGGAGCATACTTGATAAGTAAGCATCAATATGTTGTAGCTTACCCGAGAATGTTTCCATTGGCTTTGGCAAGAAATCTTCATTTCGGCCTTGTAGTCGATGGATGCCATCTACTATTCTTATTTTTATTTGTAGAAATACAAATAGAACATATATACGGAGGAGGTGTTGGTTGAATGTGCAAGAGCGGTAATGCACATCTAGCTATGCGATGTAGCATATACGTTAGAGCATATTTGATGCGTGAGCATCAATATGTTGTAGCTTAACCGAGAATGTTTCTATTTGGCTTTGGCAAGAAATCCTCATTTCGGCCTTGCAGTCGATGAATGACCCTTACCTTTCTAAAATTTGTTTGTGGAAATATGAATAGAACATATATAGGGAGGGAGATTTGGTTGAATGTGCATGAGCGGTAATGCACATGCAAACGCGATATGGCCTATACGGGCTTTGCTTGGCCTTTGGCCTTGCAACGAAGTGGGAATCGGTGTTGGCTTTTCCTTAATAGGTTTAAGTTACTTGTCTCTTTAGAATTGACCCTTTGATGAACTACGGTCATGCTTGATCCCATCAAGGTACGGTTTGGGTACGTAGGCAGCCGCAATGTAATGCATTGAGGTACAACACCTTGTCGCTCATATCATCTAATTTGGGAGATGATTACGACATTATGGTAACTCGTATCATCTGGCTCGGCAATGCTAAGCAAGAGATGATTGTTTCCACACTTGATGAGGTAGTTGCAAATCCATTTGATGGATTGTTCATACTTTCTTGTAACCGTTGTGGTATGGAATGGCATGTTCCTGGATGTTGCACACTTGGCAAAAAGTAAGCTAAGTGCAGGGCTCCAGCGCATGGTCGAAGTAGAATTGATGAAGCGGAAGCTTAGGCTTGAAATAACATAGGTGTTAGTCCAAGGCATGAGTAGGCCTGGACAATGATCGAAATTATGCGATGCTTTCCAAAGGCATCCCCGTTAGCTTGTATAGCCTTCAACCCTTGGTATAATGAGGGTAAGTTGGAACGGTATGCTAGTCAAAATCATTCACCATGGGCTGTAATGGCCTTGCACCCTTTGTAGGTCAAGGGTGTGTTGGAACGATATGGAGACTACGGTTGAGTACCATGCTTGCAAAGCATGTTTGGAAAGGCAATTATGCCTGGAACGGTGTAAACGTAGCTCGAAGGATGTGGGAACTACGTTTCGAGTATAATGCTTATAAGGCATGCTTGGAAAGAAAAAATTTACCTGCATTTTCCAGCGAGAAGTTAGGCTTTAGAGTCGGGTTAGACTTGTTAAACTTACGCATCGGGGAGTTCTGGCCTGCCCAAGTGCAGCGCGCCGGAGGCGGAATTTTCCGGTCCGTGAATATTTTATATCTCCTGTTGTTGTCTTTGTCGCGCCAAAGCTAGAGTAATAACTTGAATTAAAGTCGGATCCCATGTTGGTGCCTGGGATGTTGAGTCGCAACTGGGACGTTTTCGTGAGTATTGAATGAAATTGCGTGTTAATCTGACCCTTTAGCTCATAAGTTTTTTTTACCTTTTGGACATGATGATGGAATGCTTGGAATGTTCATATAGGTAAATTCCTATGGAGACACCGAGGATAAAGATGATGAGCTGGGAGGTTTTCTGTTGCCGACGTAGTGTTACGGGTATCTTCAAAGACTATGTTCCTGGAAACGTCTCTTATGCTCTCTTTTGAATCCTTGATTGTTGTAGGAGACGGGATGCAGTGAGCAGTCCCAAACCGCATTCTTCTTTAGTTGCTGAAGTTTTCTTTTTGGAGTAGGCTTGGGATGTGCCACATCTTCGTTAGGGGTTGCAGGCGCCAATCAGATCTGACGACGTAGTTAGGAGAAAATACCTTTGCGTCATGTCTTTGGAGAGTAAAGGGCCTTGTTAAGGTTGTGACTCTTTGTTTAACCATCTCTTATAGGATGGAAAGGTTATTGACAGCGAGGGGATCTTGTGAAAATCTTAATTCCCCAAGTGTGGTTCTTGTGATCCTTCAGATGCAGTTGTTGAAGATGATGTTCCAAGTGGTGTCATTGCGTAGGGTGCCAATATGATGAAAATTGCGCCAATTGAATATCCAAACGCGGGAATTAACTTTGACTTTGATTTTGATAGGACCCGACTCTTGGAGGAATGATGTCTTTCGTAAAGTGGTAAGAAAAGTTCGTTAAGACTTATGAAGATTTGGATTTAAATTTAATTTTTAAGACTAAAAATAATAAAAACTCAAGTAAAGATGATAATCAATTTGAGAGAACACTGAGGCTAGGTTTCCACTATTTTTTCAATTTTTATAACAATTAAACTCAATAATTAAAATCATGCAATTTTAATTTTTAATTCGATTCTAAAATGTTGCAATAAGTAAATTCTTAAAGTAGCAATTGTATAACAAAAGCATGGAATATCTAAACCCTAGGCAAAGCATAAACCATCTAACGAAATCACAATTACTCTATAAAAATTATTAAATCAATTTTTATTTAAGGCAAATAATCATCAAATAATTGCACAAATTAATTAAATAAATATTATCATGTTTTTTTTTTTTGGGGAAAAATAGCTTCCACCATCACCTCAGAGATGGGGTTTAGCTCCTCATATTTTTCATTTGCTCACAATTATAATTAGAAGAAGAAAATAAACAATAATGAATGAAACAGAAAAACTGCAACGATTATAAATGTTACCGCAGTCACTGTTACAAAGATGTGTTTCTGATTCAAATAAAATGTTGCTGAAACAGCTACAGAAAAATATGACACTTCCTTAGCGATGTAATTTTCAAGTGTATTAGCAACGGGTTCTGCGACTCTTTCTGAATGTAGTCTGCGTCTTCTTCTTCTCCCTTACGTGATGAACAGCAGCAGCAGCAGAAAATTGTGAATGATGTTTTTAGCTTTTCTCTCTAATCTGAACCTTACCCCAAGCTTCCTCTCCCTTGTATGATACCCGAAACCCCTTTTTATAGCTTCATAACACCTCCAAATCCCTCAATTAATTCTCAACAGGAACTCATTAACCCGATGATTTTTTTCTTGATTTTTTTGATATGATTCGATCCTCGGTATCTCTAAGTATCTCTTAATCGTCTCTGATGTATGAATATATGTATTTGATACTGATTCTATGTGGATATTCTCTTCACCAATCATTCCCGAAAATATTTCTCTCGAGAGAAGAAAATAATCATGATCTGTGATTGAAGATTTCTAGTGATTTTCACGTATCTTCTGGTCATGATTTATCACTTGAGTTATGGTAATCATTCTCTGTGATTTTTGACCCAAAAATCACGTGAAAATTATATCCAGAATCTCAACAGAATATAATCAAATTTTCCTGCCATTGCATTTTACTTTGAATTTGGGCATGGGTGCCCAAAATCTAAAGTATGGGTGCCTTAATCGATTTGGGAGGGTGCCTTTAACAAAATCTCGGGTGCCTTTAACACTTTTGATAAGGGTGTTTCTAGCACTTTTAAGCCCATTTTTTCCATATTTATTTATTCCACCAAAGTATCTGC
This sequence comes from Papaver californicum, assembly GCA_023531435.1. NCBI lineage: Eukaryota > Viridiplantae > Streptophyta > Magnoliopsida > Ranunculales > Papaveraceae > Papaver > Papaver californicum. The sequence continues at coordinate 8,131 of JAJJMC010011220.1, read as the reverse complement.
AATCACATAAAATCACATTATTAGCACAAAATCAAGCTCTAGCAATGAACAAATTAAGGACAAATTAGACACGAAAACGTGTCTATCAAATACCCCCAAACTTATTATTTGCTAGTCCTCGAGCAAATCTAATAAAAACAAATTCTAACTTACTTTCGCAGGCATCGCGATTGCACTTAGCGTGTGCAATAAGCCTTTAAACCCCTAGGTGTCCCTAGTGGACGAGTTTTGTCTCGTGAGGGTTTACAAGAGGTGTACCCACAAAACCTTTACTCCAAACCCTAGATACTTGTGAATGCTTAAGGGAAACACTAAACAAACTATTTAGTTGGCTACAAAATTCTTTGGCTATGGGAATCATTACCCTATATGAGTCCAATTGTTGTACACGAGTTTTCACTCAACGTACTTAAATTCATACAAGAATTCAAAACTCTACTTAAATAGTTGTTCATCCACGATACTCAGAATCTATCAAAGTACAATCACATGAAAAGATTTAGAAGATGGATATAGACAAAATGAAGTTTGCACGTGTTGACTAAGGTGAACGATGTTTCCCATATCTGTCTGAAGGTCAGTGCCAGGATGAATGGCTTGAGATACGCTCCCACTAGTCTTATTTCTTAAACTAATTATCGACTCAGCTGGTATATACAAGGGTCCCAGCGGTCGATTTATTGAAAATATTTTAAATGCATTGACAACATACATTATAGTTCTCATGGATCCTGCATTCCACGCTTGCTTAGGCGACGGAGACAGGGAGAACACACATGTATTGCTATCAAAGTGTCAATTTTTTTTTATTTATTTTTTTTTTGAATAATGGTCTAACTAATACAATAATGAGGCTTGATCTCAAACACTTCATCCTGGCAGTGATAACAATTTGATACTGATGCCCCACCAAATAACTTAGAGAAACACAAAAATTGCAAAAATAAAAACAGAGAGTGATATGGTCAAGATAGATTCCGAGATATGGTGACAACTATCATGTTATTTCTAACACCTGATCTAGGAATCCTTTTATGAATAGACCATTCAGCTGGGCACACCAATTCCTATAGAAAAAGAATTAAGTTTCCATCTACCTATAATGGTTAGTGTCATCCTTAATTGTTCACAAGTTTCTAGACTCTGGAGTTTAAAATTTCAACTAAAAGTTTCTCCTTCACCCCCAAACTTAAACCTAACATTGTCCTCAATGTTTCAAATTAAAGTGCAATACCAAAATATAGTTAACTAGAGGAAAAAAGAGGTAAGTCAGAAAGATAGTACCTGGGCGAAGTGTAACAATCCTTCTTTGGAGAATAAGACAGAAAAATAAAAACAAAACCTACAAAAATTTACTAATGTACAATAACATCCTTGATGGTCAATCAAGGTAAGCAGGGTCCTCCAGAGGGACCTCCTCAACATCACCTGTAGAAAAAGGCTCTAAAAAAGGGTTTCAATCTCTGACCGTTAACCTTTGAAGAACTACTACCATCCAGTGTCTCAATCTCAATAGCACCATGAGGATAAACAGTGCGAACTATAAAAGGACTCGTCCACCGAGAGCGTAACTTCCCGGGGAATAGATGCAAACGGGTATCATACAGAAGAAATTTTTGACCCGGAGAAAATGACTTTCTTAAAATATTTTTATCATGCACAAGTTTCATTTTGTTCTTATACTCCTTAGCACTATCGTATGCATCTCTACGAATCTCGTCCAACTCATTGAGTTGGAGCTTCCTATGAGCTCCCGCCTTGTCAAGCAAAAAATTAAGTTGCTTTATAGTCCAATATGCTCTATGCTCTATCTCGACAGGTAGGTGACATGCCTTGCCAAAAACTAGACGATAAGGTGACATTCCAATGGGGGTCTTAAACGCAGTACGGTAAGCCCATAAGGCATCAGTAAGCCTCAATGACCAGTCTTTCCGATTAGGATTAACTGTTTTCTCTAAAATACGTTTTATCTCCCTATTGGAAACCTCTACTTGACCACTAGTCTGTGGGTGATATGGGGTAGCTACTTTATGGGTAATACCATATTTCTTCATAAAAAGCCTAAATGGTCGATTACAAAAGTGCGACCCTCCATCACTAATTATAGCCCGCGGTGTACCAAAACGTGCAAAAACGTTATCATTCAAAAACTAGACCACAACCTTGTGATCATTTGTTCTACACGAAACCGCCTCAACCCACTTAGACACATAATCTACAGCGACAAGGATGTAAAAGTAACCAAAAGAATTAGGAAAAGGACCCATAAAATCAATGCCCCACACGTCAAAGACCTCAATAACTAGAATAGGGTTCAAAGGCATCATATTTCTACGGGAAATTGTTCCTAACTTCTGGCAACGCTCACAAGTAACACAGTAATGGTGGGTGTCTTTAAACAACGAACGCCAATAGAATCCACACTGCAATATCTTAGCAGCGGTTTTCTTAGTACTAAAATGACCCCTACAAGCATGATCATGACAACAGGAAATTATACTGGACTGGTCACTCTCAGGTATACATCTCTTAATAATCTGGTCTGGACAATACTTAAACAAATAAGGATCATCCCAAAAGAAATGCTTAACCTCGGCTAAAAACCTAGAACGATCTTGTTTACCCCAATGTTGGGGCATTCGACCAGTAACAAGATAGTTCACTATATTTGCATACCAAGGTAATTGGGAAACAAGGAAAAGTTGTTCATCAGGAAAATTATCCCTCACAGGAGGGGAATCATCAGGGAAATCAAAGACAAGCCTAGACAAGTGATCCGCTACTATATTTTCAGCACCCTTTTTGTCTCTAATTTCTAAAGAAAACTCTTGCAACAAAAGGATCCATCTAATCAATCTAGGTTTAGTATCCTTCTTGGACAGAAGGTACTTTAAAGCAACATGATCAGTAAAGACTATGACCTTAGAACCTAAGAGATAGGATCTAAACTTGTCTAAGGCAAAAATAATGGCTAACAATTCCTTTTTTGTGGTGGTGTAGTTTAGTTGGGCATCATTCAGAGTTTTGCTAGCATAGTAAATCACATGAAGTAATTTGTTTTCTCGTTGACCTAGCATAGCACCAATAGCATAATCTGAAGCATCACACATGATTTCAAAGGGTAGGTTCTAATTAGGTGCCTGAACTATGGGGGCGGTAGTGAGTAAAGTTTTAAGCTTCTCAAAAGCTTCTAAACAAGCATCATCAAAGACAAACTTAACATCTTTTGCAAGCAAATTGCAAAGAGGTCTAGAAATCAAGCTAAAATCCTTAATGAATCTACGATAAAAACCTGCATGCCCTAAGAATGACCTAATATCTCTTACGGTTTTGGGAACCTGTAAATTCTTAATAAGGTCAACTTTGGCTATGTCTACCTCTATACCCTTAGAAGATATGATATGCCCTAAAATAATTCCTGATCGAACCATAAAATGACATTTCTCCCAATTAAGAACTAAATTCTTTTCCTTACATCTAGTCAACACTAATGTCAAATGATGCAAGCACTCATCAAACGATGAACCAAACACAGAAAAATCATCCATAAAGACCTCTAAGAATCGTTCTACCATGTCAGAAAATATACTCATCATGCAACGCTGAAAAGTGGCGGGTGCATTGCACAACCCGAAAGGCATGCGTCTATACGCAAAGGTACCAAAGGGGCAGGTAAAAGTAGTTTTCTCTTAGTCTTCTGGAGCAATAACAATCTGATTATAACCAGAATAGCCATCTAACAAACAATAATGACTATGTCCAGCTAATCGCTCTAGCATTTGGTCGATGAAAGGAAGGGGAAAGTGGTCCTTCCTTGTGACCTTGTTCAATTTTCTATAGTCAATACAAACACGCCAACCCGTGGTCACTCGGGTTGGGATTAATTCATTATTTTCATTCTGGACTACAGTGATACCTGATTTCTTGGGAACAACCTGAACGGGGATGACCCACTTACTATCTGAAATTGGGTAGATAATACCGGCATCTAGCAACTTAAGCACCTCAGTTCGAACTACTTCTTTCATGTTAGGGTTCAGTCTACGTTGCATCTCCCTAGAAGGTTTGGTGTCATCCTCTAAATGAATCTGATGCATACAAACAGTGGGACTAATACCCTTAATGTCTGCTAAGGTCCACCCTAGAGCTTCCTTGTTGTCTTGAAGTACGGTTACTAGCCTACTTTCCTGATTATTATCCAAATCGGATGCTACAATTACAGGCAAAGTCTCAGATGGGCCTAAAAACACATATTTCAAAGTATCTGGCAATGGTTTGAGGTCCAACTTAGGAGGCTCTTTTAAGGAAGGAATTAAGGTAGAATTAGAAACTGGTAGTGGTTCGAACTTAGCTTTCCATCTATTAGTATCTAACATAGGGGTAGAGTCTAACAGAGCATTCACTCGATCAATGGTGCTATCATCATCGAAATCTAAGCCAAAATGGGTTAAGCAATTCTCTAGAGTATCATCAGATAAGATGTCTGGTAATGATTCCTGAACTAATGTTCCTATCATGTTCACCCCTTCAATGCATGTGTCATCTAACTCATGCGGTTGTTTATTAATATGGAAAATATTCAGTTCAATAGTCATATTACCAAAAGACAAATTCATTATACCATTTCGACAATTAATGATCGCATTAGATGTAGCTAAAAACGGGCGACCTAATATCACAGGTATCTGGTTTTCTGGGTCAGGAACAGGTTGAGTATCTAGAACAACAAAATCCACAGGATAAATAAACCTATCGACCTCAATAAGAACATCTTCGACAATACCACGAGGAATTTTTACAGACCTATCAGCTAACTGAAGTGTTATCTGGGTAGGTTTTATGTCACCAAGTCCTAGCTGGAGGTACACATGATATGGAAGTAAGTTCACACTAGCTCCTAAGTCAAGTAACGCTTTCTCCACATTGTATTTACCTATGGTACAAGAAATAGTAGGGGAGCCTGGGTCTTTGTACTTAGGAGTTGTGTTATTCTGGATGATTGAACTCACATGACTAGCTATAAAGGCTTTTTTCTGTACATTAAGCTTTCGCTTTCGTGTATAAAGGTCCTTGAGGAACTTGGCATAAGTAGGAATCTGTCTAATCGCATCTAATAAAGGGAGATTGATGTTGACTTGCTTAAAAATCTCAAATATATCATTATAATTCGATTCCTTCCTAGGTTGTACGAGAAGTTGTGGGAATGATGCTTTGGGTATAAAATCAGGCTCAGCAGGAGCCGCATTAGACTCTTTAGAGACTTTATCATCTCTTCAGCTATAGGCTCAGAAGGATGTTCATTATTGGGCAAGGTTACCTTATTATCTACCACTCTACCACTCCTAAGGGTTTTAATTGAATTCACATGGTCTGATGATTTCTCACCATAAGATAACTCATGAACGCTTCTAGGGTTGGGTTGTGGCTGACTAGGGAACTTGCCTTTTTCTCTTTCTCTCAAAGACTCAGCGATTTGACCAACCTGGTTTTCTAAATTGGAAATTGCATGACTGTTAGCCTGAACAATCTTTTGATTTTCTCGTAAACTTTGATTGACATACTGCTGAAACTCTTTAGTGTTCTGATGTAAATCCTTAGTGCTCTGAGCTAATGTGGCTACAGTATCTGCTAAACTCATGACCGTCTTTTCTAACGGGTTCTGAAATTGTGTCGTACTAGAAGAATTCTTAGTATAACCAAAACCTGGGGGAACCTGAGGGTTACTAGTATGACCTTGATTTTGGCCCTTAGACCAAGAAAAATTTGGATGGTTTTTCCACCCAGGGTTATAGGTTTCTGAATATGGGTCAAACTTTTGACGGTTATCATATCTAGTGTTATTGTAAAGAGCATGGGCTTGCTCTTCAACATTCTGCCCTTCCCAATATGACTTGGGTTCTATTCCACAACCAGATTGACTCAATTCTAAGGCTTCTAACCTTTTTGTTATAGCTGCAAATTTAGCATTTGATTCAAGAATTCCATCTACCCTATTGACATTACCTCTGCTCAGTAGAATTTTTCTATGGGGTTCCTTACCACATTCCCATTGATGGGTCTTTTCGGCAATTTCATACAGAAATATCTTTGCCTCATCAACACTTTTACTGTCAAAACTCCCTGTACACAATGACTCAACCAAGGTCGTTGTTGGATAATCTAGCCCTTCATAAAGGATCTGGACTAGTCTAGAATCATCTAAACCGTGTTGGGGACATTGTTCTACTAATTCGTTGAACCTTTCCACATACCTATACAAAGATTCTCCTTCTTGTTGCCCAAATGTGGAAATTTCTTGTCTAAGAGCTAATATCTTGTGCCTAGGGAAAAATTTAGCTAAAAAGGCGGCGGTAAGTTGTTCATATGTCTCGATGGATTCAGATGGCAAACTATATAACCAAGATTTGGCCTTGTCTCTCAGGGAAAAAGGAAATAACCTAAGTTTCAAATCTTCATTAGACATGTTGTGAATTTTTAGGGTACTACATATTTCTTCAAATTCCCTAATATGAAAATAAGGATTTTCATTTTCTTTCCCTAAGAAGATTGGGAGCATCTGTATGATCCCAGGTTTCAACTCATAGTTTGCTTGAGTTTCAGCTAGCTTGATACATGATGGGCGAGAAGTCCTAGTAGGATTCAACAAAGCTTTCAAGGTTGTCATTTCTGGCACAACTAGAGAATTAGGAATGACTTCCTCACTGAGAGACAAATTCTCAAAACTAAGGTTTCGTCTCTCAAAAGAAGGGTTTCCTAAATTCTCAATTTCAAAGGTAGAATTTCTACTTCCGTCACTGATCAAACGACCAATAGAATCTCTTCTCCAGGCACGCTCACTGGGCATGCAATAACTCCTAAACGGAAGGGAATTCTAAACAAACACAAACAAGGCCGACTCAACCAAATCAAACCTATTGAATCTAGCAAACAAAAAGCATGATGGCTCCACTTAGATTGTTTCTAGACCATCTTCTATTCTTCCAAAAGGCAATTAGTTACAGTTTTAGCGAATCCCTCAGAACGATCCGAATTAGATTAAGTCGATTAGAAGCAGGATAAGCTCTAAGGAGCTTTGATAACCCTGCCTCTTTGGAAACTTTTCCCTGGGTTACAGGGCGGCTCTATCAACTTAAAATAAATCTTCTTGAACTTTAAGTTAAGCTAACAAAGTAACCAATACAATCCTTTTGAATGATTTTCCAATAAGCTCGTTACCCTATAGGTCTCTTTCTAGTCAAATTTTAGGATTAGGTTCGCGTTGGGTGACGTGTTCCTAAGGCGGGCAGAAAGGATACGGTGATGAAATCCAAACCCTTATCTTATATGGCCAGTTTCTGCCCTTTACTAGAAAATAAGTTCCGTATTCAAGTCCTCAACATATATGCATACGAAAGAATACAGAAAACCCACTTGCAGGGGATTCGTGGGTTGATCGAGGCTTACCTCCCGTACCAGACGGGGGATGAATCGGTTGTAGTCGACTCGGGCCACCGACTCCTGTGTCAGTGTACGAACCCGAGGGGCTGAGACAATATCGTAATTGTCGTCCTTCCCTGTGCAGTTTATATTTGATACCCTTCCGTAGGGTTTAAAAATTAATAAAATGTCCAAAGTCCAAAATAAAGTCCAAAAAGTGTCCAAAATAAAAGAAAATTACAGAAATAATAAAAATTCCTAATTAATAAATCCTAAAGAAACAAAATCTAAAAAAAAATAAAATAAAATCTAATTAATAAAAATAAAATCTAAAAGTAAAAATCTTTGTCTTCTTCTCCGTTCTTTAATCTTTAACTAACTCCAAGTCTTTAACTTTAACTTCAAGTCTTTGATCACCAAAGTCTTTGGCTTTATTTTCTTTCAATCCAAGATCCAAACCTGTAGCAAAAATAGAAATACCCAAAGAACGTAAAATAGAACAAAGTAAAAATAAATAAAATAAAAATCTACTAAAATAATTAACCTAAAAAAAAATCTAAAAACAATTCTAAAAACAAGTCTGCGTCGGCGGCGCCAAAAATTGATGTCTTTCGTAAAGTGGTAAGAAAAGTTCGTTAAGACTTGTGAAGATTTGGATTTAAATTTAATTTTAAGACTAAAAATAATAAAAACTCAAGTAAAGATGATAATCAAT
>JAJJMC010011209.1:0-18573 GCA_023531435.1 Papaver californicum | reverse complement strand
ATTGTTGGAGAAGTACCTTCCTGTAACAGAGAAACACAAACACAGAGAACTTGAAGAAGATTAAGGGAGGGTTAGAATTTAACTGCACACACACTCAAACACAGAGAGGTGAAGTCGCCTGTTCAACAGACTGCCCTTAACTCAATATTTGCCAGGTACACCTTCAGGAAGATGCTGCTATACCCTTTCAGTGACAAACTTGAATTCAGGATAAAATCACCTGATACCAACCCAGCTAGCAAAGCTCGTTGGCCCGTTGTGAACTTAACAGAGGATGAAAATAAGAATGTAAAACTAGTGCGCAAACAAAGCAAGAAGAGGGGAAAAGTCGTCAGGACAGTGGCTGCGACTGGGATAAACGAAAACCTTAGTAATGTTGTTCTTTTATAGGAGAAGAAATCTTTTGAGTTTTAAAACGGTGAAAATTTAATTTGAAATATTAAATCCCCATTAAAACACATACGTTAAGATTATTTTATTTAAAAAATATTTATGATTTTATTTTTCATTTAATTCACACCAAGGCTCGCACCAAGGCTCGCACCAACGGTCACGCCAAGGCTCGCGCCAAGGCTCACGCCAAAAACACACGCAAGCTCCGCAAGCTCCGCAAGCCCGCGGCCTGCGGTGCTTCGGTGCGAAGCACCGCACATGTATGCATTTGCCCACTAGTCCATTTCCCAAGTCCATATCCAATCCACTAGTTCTTTTCCTTATATAGAACATATGTGGTAATATGCATGAACTTCCTCCTTGGTTTGCCCAATGTGGGATAATCAAAGGTTTCTCATTCACTAAGAAGTGAAAATGGATGGCTTTAATTCCACCCAAGTTTGGACTAGTGATCCTAGCACCCATCAAACTAATTAAAATAACAAAAATTAATTTAAGTAAGAAACTATTAATTTTAGTAAAAACATTTTTATTTCCCAACAGATATGACATAAACACCTTCCAGTGTTACTTATCAGCAAATGAACCAGAAATCCGCATCTGTAATGGCCCAATCAATCAGGCATGTTTTCATTAACTGAGAAATCAATATAAAAGTCGAAGTCAGATTGTAGTGAGTTATTCATCTACCGGTGGCACCTATGTAACAACTTCTAAAGATGATGCTGTGAGCATTTGGGATGGGGTAACAGCCCAATTTGAGCATTTCATGGTCGGGGCCCATGGATCAGCTGAAGCCACCAATGCAAGTTTCACCAAGAACAAAGATTTAAGAAATCTCTCATGACTAATAAGGATTTAGAGATATTTTAAGAAATTTCATAAAAAGAATTCATCTGACAAAGATTTTGAAGTATTCTACCAAACTCTCCCAATACAAAAGATTTGCCAAACCTGAAATATTATAAAATCTCCCGGACTCTCATACGAGCCACGACTAACCCATATTAGTTAGTTAGATTAGTTTAGATGACAGGACAAACCCGAGTTAGATTAGATAACAGGACAAACCCTATTAGCTAGTAGTATTTCATAAATCTTTACCCTCTTACATCCCTTTTCTTTCATCCCTTTTCTTTCATCTTCTTGTTGCCGCTATCTTCTCTTGTTTACCTCGCCGCTGCCCACTGAAGAAACCCAGATGGCTGAAGAATTCGATAACAACCCATGTTTTAGTGATGATAGTGATGATGATCTAATAGATAGTAATGATGATAGCGATGATGATCTAATGGATAATGAGCAGAAAAAAGTAAACGTATCTGCTATCATGAAAAAGTTTAAGGCAAGCTTCTTTTTTATTTATTTTCAGTGTTGTTAAGCGCAGTGTCAGATCTTATTATTATTAGAGTTTAGGGTTTATTGATTTAACTCTAGGGTTTATTGATATGGGATGATTCAGATATTTCTGATTGTGATTCCAGTCTAATGAAGAAGTTAAAGATGCAATCGTGTATGGATGGGAATCTATTAAGAATGAAGAGGATCGACGCATGGCGAAAATCAGGTCACTGGATAACAACAAATTCAGAGTTCAATTTAAATTATTATCATTAGCCTCATGTTTTGATAATCAATAAATTACTAATCTGTTGTCTCTAAATATGTTTTGCAGGTGGTTATTGGGACATCAAGATGGAAGTACTTCTGCTCCACCTTTGGAGGATATGTAAGTCCGTCTGTGTAAATTATTAATTAGTATGTGTACAACATGTAATTCGTTATATTCGAGCTGTACTACATCTGTAGGAAGTCCTCACTAAATTTGGTGTATGTAGTCGTTGATATGAATTGCATATATTCATTTTCTACCATTGTTGATTCAATTTTTATAGTTGTTTATTGTTGTCGTAGGGAACATAATCATACACGTTTGACAAAACTTTTTCCACTATCGAATCTATTAGATGTGTAGGAACACCAAATTTCGTCTCGAGTAGTATAAAATAACTTTTATTAATAGTTGCAGCATGTGGTTTTTCTGGTTATATATATGATACTAATTATCTGGATATTTTTTTATACTTTGGTGATGACTTAGGCGTATGCCAGAATCACTTCTTAGGGAAGATGATGTAAGTGATCACTTTTCTCCACTTCCAACCCTATTCTTATCAATTTTAACTGGACTATTTTCTCCTCGTCTTTGTTTTGATAGTTTGGTCTTTACTTTGCTGTCAGGTCTCGTATGAGAATATGAAGGCATCGGTTGAAAAGTGTTTTGGATTACCCAGTCTTGAAGCAGAGGGTTATGTGGTTCATCGCTTTTTGTTTCTTTTGGACAGCAACAATATACTTCAAGATGTTAAAAAGCATCTAAGGTCTGTTACTAAAAAGCATCTAAGGTCTCTTATTGGTCTTTTACTTGAAAAAATTTTGGACGAAGAAGGTGTGGAGCTAGATGAAAGTAAAAAGTTGTATTTAAGAGGAGGTCGGTCTGATCATTAAGGAGATTGTGCAGGTTCCAAATTAAATCTTTATCATATGTGAGTTCTAAATTTGATGGAAATCGATACTAATTACCTGAAAATCAAAATTTTATGTTGACAAATTAATTAATTTGTGGTCATGATTGTCCTATGTGAAATGAACAAAGTGTTGTAAGTCTTATCTTATGCATTTGTTTTGTTTTGGAAGAGATAAAGATGACCAGTTGGAGATTCCATTTCCTAATATTATTTAACTAAGTATTAAAGGATTGATGTTATTATTTTTATACAGGTTTTTTTAGTGAAACGGAAGAGTTCGTACTATCTGTCGATGAACCGAGCATTGATGTTTTCTCCCTTTTCTTTGCCTTTTAGGGTTCAAGCTACAGTAGTAGCTGATTGAAATTAACTGATGTGAATGAATTGCAGATTGCTGTCTGGGATGCTTATGCTTGGAAAGTTGCAAGGTGGCCGTTTAACCACTGGTGCACCAGGTTGTCTGGAGTATTCACCAACTGAGTCAGCCTTTTTCTCTTGTGGGACTGACAGGTCCGTGTGGTTCTGGCAGGAAACAATTCAGGTGCTTGAAAGAGATGCTAGGTTATACGATCAGTATCTGTTATTCTTAATGTTGATCAAAGGGCTCCAGTATCTTCCTTCATATGTTCCATTGATCTAAAGCATCATTGTTCGGACTGCAGCCAGCATTTCCATCCTCAATCTACTATATTAAATATTGGGGGCCAGAGATCACACTATAAAGTAAGATTTCGTAGATTGGCAGCTCATAAATGAACCTTTCCTTTGGGAATTTCTTAGCTTATAATTCATCCCCTTGTGCTCCAATTTATTTCAGGTTCTTTGATTTCTCAAAAACAGTGGTGAAGAGAGCTTATCGAGTTATTCAGGTTCACACTTCAAAACTTGTCCTTAGTTTTAGGTAATCAACACTCCTACTGGGGCTTATTACTGAGTTCTTATGTAGATGTTTGGTTTTCGGTGCAGGATACTCGCAATGTGAGATCTGTCTCTTTTCATCCATCAGGGGAATTTCTCTTAGCAGGTATTTCTTGTCTTTGCTCTACTTTTTATTTTTTGTTTTCATGGTGATATCATAATGCTAGACGTAATTACACTCCACACCACCTGCCATTGTTGTTAGGCTATCAACACTGATCAACTGAGTAAGATCGGTAGGCCACCATGTTTTGAAGCATATGAGCCAGATGAAGTCTGTAAATTGCATATAATGCTTTATAAGCTTTGTATTTCATTCAATTTTATGAACTCTGCAAGCAGTTTATCTTCAACTGGTCACAGATAAAACCCCGATATGCATGACGTCATAGTTTAGTGCTGCTTCTGGAATTGAACCCTGTAACATGTATTGTAACATTTTTTAACCATTGATGAGAATGCGATATGTTTTCAGGGACGGATCAATCAATTCCCCATCTGTACGACATAAAAACCTTCCAATGTTACTTATCAGCAAATGAACCAGAAATTGGGGGTAATGGCGCAATCAATCAGGCATCTTTTCATTAACTGAGAGATCAATATAAATGTCGAAGTCAGATTGTGGCATCAATTCAGTTTACAGATATGTATTTGGTTATGCAGGTGAGGTATTCATCTACCGGTGGCACCTATGTAACAGCTTCTAAAGATGGTGCTGTGAAGATTTGGGATGGGGTAACCGCCCAGTGTGTGCGTTTCATGGTCGGGGCCCATGGGTCAGCTGAAGCCACCAGTCCAAGTTTCACCAAGGACCAAAGCTAAGAATCTCTTTGTATAATGTAGTGTGAAAACCTGATTAGTTGATTTCTCTAGCACGCAGTTGTTAGGAGGGACTAGTCTATTATACCTCCATACAACTGATCATGTGTCGTATTCTACTGTATTGAATGAGTAGCTCAATATGTGTTGGAGCGTTTTTAGCTGTATCCTTTACACAAAACAGGCTTTAGCATGCTCTGCGTTTCTTCAAGTGGTTGGAGACTGGGGTGTTTTTACTGGCTTAAAAATTGTGGAATGGGTGCTAGTAAAGTGGTACTTCTCCTAAGCAGAGGAAGGGCCAGTTATTTTCTGGAATCACATTTTCTTGGAGGGCCTATTTCCCTGAGCGTGTATTTGGATAGCTATGTCATCCTGTCATAAGTTGATATTATAGGCAAGTGAATTTCAGTGCATTGATGCAGCAGCATTTGTTTCTGACCATGGTTTGGTTTTACTTACTAAAATTTTACCAAATGAGTCTTTTAGGTATCAGTCTGGATGTCACTGGGAGGACCGTTCTTTTATATCATTGACAATGTTGGGGGTATTTTACAATTTACATGGTTCGATTAAACATGAATGTCTCTTTGCTGCTGGTGCATCGTTTGGTAACATCCTAAGCAAAATTAGTTTTTAGTCAGTGATTCATTTATCTCTTGTTTCATAAATAGAAGTTGTTCTTTCACAGGTGTGCGACTGACTGACTGACTGACTTATTTCACTTGTGTTTATTGTTTTAGTCTAACCATTCACCAAACGTCTTTTGATATATTAGATTTGTTCTCTCCTGTGGGAAGGACTCCACAGTGAGGCTTTGGGAGGTTGGAACAGGGAGACTAGTCAAACAATACGTTGGAGCTACACATACACGATTGCGCTGCCAGGTACTTTATTTGTCTAGCCATCTTTGTTTAACCAGTTAACTATTCATTGTGGTATCTTCATTCTTGCCTTTGGATCTGTTAATAACCTTGTTAGAGGTAAATTTAGGAAACAGTAATGAATGCGGATTGTTTTCAGATTCCCATAGATTCCCTCATGATTTTATCTGTCAGGATTCAGGCATTAAATCCTTTTGTGATGTATTTCTATCTATCAGGATTAGGAATAGAAGTTTGTCCTGATCTGCGAAGCCATTTTATTTTATATCCTGTGTAACCCAAAAATAGCTATATCTAACAAATGATTTCTTACATTGTTTGGCTATTCATTTATGACTGTTGCGTTTTTTATTACTAGACATGTATGCCCGTTTATAAATGATACTTTTTCGCTTCTGAAAAAGTGTATTATCTTCGGTAGATCTCTCTTTGCAGTTATGTTCATTAATCCATTTAAAAGCCACTATTTACATGATAAAGATGACTCGTTGGAGATCTCTTTTCCTAATACTATTAAAAGATTGAATTATTTTTTGTATACAGGCTGTTTTCAATGAAACGGAAGAGTTTGTACCATCCATTGATGAACCCAGCAATGAGGTTTTCTCTCGTTTCTTTTCCTTTTTAAGGTTTAAACTACACTAATAGCTGATTGTAATTAACTGATGTAAATGATTTGCAGATTGTTGTCTGGGATGCTTTGACTGCTGAGAAAGTTGCAAGGTGGCCGTCTAACCACATTGGTGCACCACGTTGTCTGGAGCATTCACCAACTGAGTCAGCCTTGATCTCTTATGGGACTGACAGGTCCGTGCGGTTCTGGAAGGAAACAGTTTAGGTGCTTGAAAGAGATGCTGTGCTATACGACCAAAGAATGCAGGTGGATGTCGGGCTTTTCAATTTGAAAAAAATTAATCTCCAACAAAATCCCGCAGTGTAAAACTTGAACACGGCGTCAATAACCTGTTTATAGAGAGAAAGAAAGCCATGATTGTAGAGGATCTCCTGATTGTGACTTCCTACAACAAAGTATTAACCTGGCAATTAAAGTGTTTGTCAGTTCTTACCAATTTCTACTATCTGTGTAATCTTGTAGACCTCAGAATCTTAATATGTCTTTAAGGGATCTGCATTAGCTGCATATTTTTTATACATCAGATGTTACTTTCTTGTTTTTGAGGAGTGACTAACCAGGCTGTTAGCAATTGTTCTTGAAAGAGGTTTTAAGTTAGATCTTAGTAATGCAGTTGTGCAGTTATTTCATTAAACTTTATCAAACTCTCTCAAACTCTAGGATTTTACGACTAACATGGATCTTAATTGATTCTAAACAAATCTCTCATGACTAATAAGGGATTTAAAGATATTTTAAGAAATTTCTTAAATTTTTTCCATCTGACAATTTTTTTTGAGGATTCTATCAAACTCTCGATTTAAAGGATTCTACGAAACTCTGCTGTTAAGCATTAATAACAAGCGTGCGTGCTAGGAGAAACTCTGCTGTTGAGCATTAATAACAGGCATGCTTCTGAGTATATTGGGAATCAGAAAAGAGAAGCAGGTGTGTGTCTCGAGATATTAATTGTGTACGTTGTGTCTCGATACATTGATTGTCAGTATCGAGTCGGTCGATAGCTTTAATGACTATTAACTTTATTAGCTAGTAGTATTTCATAAATCTTTACCCTCTTACATCCCTCTTCTTTCATCTTCTTGTTGCCGCTATCTTCTCTTGTTTACCTCGCCGCCGCCCACTGAAGAAAATATCACTCTTACCCAGATGGCTGAAGAATTCGATGACTACCCATGTTTTAGTGATGATAGTGGTGATGATACTGATGATGACCTAATAGATAGTGATGATGATAGCGATGATGATCAGAAAAAAGTAAACTTAGCTGCTATCATGAAAAAGTTTAAGGCAAGCTTCTTTTTTATTTATTTTCAGTGTTGTTAAGTGCAGTGTCAGATCTTATTATTATTAGAGTTTAGGGTTTATTGATTTAACTCTAGGGTTTATTGATAAGGGATGATTCAGATATTTCTGATTGTGATTCCAGTCTAATGAAGAAGTTAAAGATGCAATCGTGTATGGATGGGAATCTATTAAGAATGAAGAGGATCGACGCATGGCGAAAATCAGGTCACAGGATAACAATAAATTCAGAGTTCAATTTAAATTATTATCATTAGCCTCATGTTTTGATAATCAATAAATTACTAATCTGTTGTCTCTAAATATGTTTTGCAGGTGGTTATTGGGACATCAAGATGGAAGTACTTCTGCTCCACCTTTGGAGGATATGTAAGTCCGTCTGTGTAAATTATTAATTAGTATGTGTACAACATGTAATTCGTTATATTCGAGCTGTACTACATCTGTAGGAAGTCCTCACTAAATTTGGTGTATGTAGTCGTTGATGTGAATTGCATATCATCATTTTCTACCATTGTTGATTCAATTTTTATAGTTGTTTATTGTTGTCGTAGGGAACATAATCATACACGTTTGACAAAACTTTTTCCACTATCGAATCTATTAGATGTGTAGGAACACCAAATTTCGTCTCGAGTAGTATAAAATAACTTTTATTAATAGTTGCAGCATGTGGTTTTTCTGGTTATATACATGATACTAATTATCTGGATATTTTTTTATACTTTGGTGATGACTTAGGCGTATGCCAGAATCACTTCTTAGGGAAGATGATGTAAGTGATCACTTTTCTCCACTTCCAACCCTATTCTTATCAATTTTAACTGGACTATTTTCTCCTCGTCTTTGTTTTGATAGTTTGGTCTTTACTTTGCTGTCAGGTCTCATATGAGAATATGAAGGCATCGGTCGAAAAGTGTTTTGGATTACCCAGTCTTGAAGCAGAGGGCTATGTGGTTCATCGCTTTTTGTTTCTTTTGGACAGCAACAATATACTTCAAGATGTTAAAAAGAATCTAATGTCTGTTATTAATTCTATGAGTTGCACGGGTTTGCTGCGGTTTGCCAATAAAGTTACAGGAGGCTCAGTTTTGTTTGAGAAAACCCGTTTCAAGATGGGAAAGATTATTCTGAAATATTTGAAGAAGATACCACGGAACCCCGAGCACAGAGACCATAAAAGATTTATTGAAGAATTACCTGAACTTCTCAAGAATCCATCCAACTTCAAAGTAACTAGTCGTGTGCAACTTGTAGACTCTGCTTATTTATCTCATCACAGTGCTGCAAGAAAGATATTGGAAGGCCTGGAAGAAATGGATTGTCCATTATTGGCTGCAATGATTAGGAGGCTCGAAGGTGGGGTGAGAATACCTAAGTTTGGTGATAAATTGAAAAAGAAGTTCTCAAGGAAAGACAAATTGATTGCAAAAGTTAGAAAATTATTCAATGAAGAGCTTTGTGAAGTTAGCGCAGATGACAAACTACCCATAAAGTTGGCTAAATCGATGTCGGTTGCTGTTTTGGGCCTTAAGATGAAATTGGATAATCCAGAAATATTCTTCCCAGAGTTTTGTAGTGTCTCTGCTTATATAAAAGTAATTCATGGGGATCTTCTAAAGAGTATAAGAATTATCAATGACACCAAACTCTTCATGGTTGAAGACACTGTAGAAAGGTTGCGCAGCATATTGGATCCAATATCTAATCCTAAAGTGACACCACAACAATTCCGGGTTGCCTTAAAGAGATGGTTGATTGACTACCTGTTTGAGTGCAATGAAATCCCTGAGATTCCAGATTCGGTAGAAAAGACTATTAATATCATCAACTACATGCATCAAAAACAAGCTACAGTCCTTAGTGTACCAGTTATGTGCACCAAAAAAAAACAAGCTAATGAAGAGGTAGAAATTTTAGGGAATCTCAGTGCTCAGTATAAGCAAATTATGTTGGATAAAACATCTGACTATAATATGGATGAAGATTACAATGATGCATATTTGAAGGATGTGGAAGTAAATAGTTATGCTGAGTTGTTAAAAGATGGAAGTAATCACAGCGATGAAAGTGTTGGGGAATGTGAAACAAATGGTTTTGTATTGCCTGAATTAGCTAGTGGTGAAAATACTTCTACACTGGAAGATGTGAGACAAGATTCAAGCGATGGAGCTGGCCATGCGCAGAAACCTGTTAATAAATACCTTGCCATACAAGAAATTTGTGATCAGAGAAGTTTGGAAGCATATAACCTTATTGGTCTTTTACTTGAAAAAAAATTGGACGAAGAAGGTGTAGAGCTTGATGAAAGTAAAAAGTTGTATTTAAGAGGAGGTCGGTCTGATCATTAAGGAGATTGTGCAGGTTCCAATTTAAATCTTTATCATATGTTGAGTTCTTAATTTGATGGAAATCGATACTAATTACCCGAAAACCAAAATTTTATGTTGACAAATTAATTAATTTGATGGTCATGATTGTCCTATGTGAAATGAACAAAGTGTTGTAAGGCTCATCTTATGCATTTGTTTTGTTTTGGAAGAGATAAAGATGACCAGTTGGAGATTCCATTTCCTAATATTATTTGACTAAGTAGTGTGAAAACATGATCAGTTGATTTCTCAAGCATGCAGTTGTTTGGAGGGACTAGGCTATTATACCTCCATATAACTGATCATGTGTCATCTATATTTAATGAGTGGCTCAATAATGTGTTGGAGCGGTTTTAACTGTATCCTTTATACAAAACAGGCTTATGCATTCTCTGCATTTCTTCAAGTAGTTGGAGAGAGATGTTTTTATAGGCTTAAAAATGGATGCTAATAAAGTGGTACTTCCTAAGCTGAGGAAGAGCTAGTTATTTTTTTAGGTCGTTGGGGCGATGGTGGAAGTTATTTTTTTCAATAACTAAGTGGTAATTTTTATTTTATTTACTAATTGTTTTAAATTAAATAAAAAAAAAAATGGTTTTTTTAAGTAGTTGTATTTTCTTTTGATGTGTTATGTTTGGTTTTAAACTTTTGATGTTTTAATGCTTATGATTTACAACTATTTTTTCAAAAACCTAGCTTCGACAATGTTTTGTTTTAACTGAATACAAGAATTGTACGATTTTATCATTTGAACTATTGGTTAATAGTGGAATCTTAAACCCTAGTTCTTCTCATCTGTTTTAAATCAAATTAGTTTTAATCTTCTTTATTTTTATTCATTAAATATTAGATCTGGAAATCAAATCTTCACAAGTTCGTGAATCAAACCATTTTTACCACTATATTAAAATCACATCAATTTTGATTATGGTTTAGCAGCTATACCAGCTGGATATAGACTGGTCCCCCCACCTCGTATTACTTCTATTGATTTCAGGTAATCCTTTTTAATCATATTCTTTTTTCTCATTCAGTTCTTCTATCACACCCATTTTTTGTTCAAATAGTGGTAGATTTTTGACACCATTATTGCTTATGATCATTTCATTTTCAACACCAGTACTATGCAGGATACAAACGGCCAAGAGTTTTCCGAAACACGAAACTAAACATGTTTCAGAGCATAAGGTACATATACCATTTGGCCGAATAATTGCCATCAACATTTGCCAATTTATAGAGCATAATTAGAGATTTACAGCGTAATATTATACATAATAGTATAATACCATATCACAATAGCAGGCTGATAGACACATTTTAGTGTCTAATTTGCACCTTAATTTCTAGCGAGTTAGTATTCGATTTTGCGACTATTACGTGTTTTTATGCTTTTGTAGGTACATTAGAAGAATAAAGATTTGTGGAATAATCGGCTCAAAAAGTGTTAAAGGCACCCGGAAAAATGGATCAAGGCACCCACACTTTGGATTGGGGCACCCTTGGATCGGGCTGAGCTGGATCGGGCCAACTCAGCGGGTCAACTCGGCTGGATCGGGCTGACTCATCGGGACTAATCGGAGAAGCTGCTGTGTACGCTGTTCAACTAATTTTCGAGTTGTTTTCGGCTCCAAATTGTCCCACACGCTAGAAGATATCTCATACAAGTGATAACACGTGAATAGATAGCAAAGAATGCCGAGAAATCTGCTCGGGAATGTGATTTTGGCCGGAAAAATGAATCACTCTTTGATTCGGATTTGGGAAGATTTTAGAGTGTTTTGGAGAATTCTATTAGGTTTAGAACTCTCCCTAGGGTTTCTAAAACCTATATAAACCAAGAGAAGCCAAGAAAAATCAGGAGAAAAGCCTAGAGAAGAAATCAGAGATTTTCCGGTAAAGTTCCCTCACCGCCGATCACCTGCTGGTGCATCGCCGGCATTGTTCTTCATCAGCTTCATCGGAGAAGAAAGAGCAGCAACATCTGTATTAGTTGTTGTTCCACCGTTACAGCTCTGCTCCTGTTGCCTTAGCTTTTAAACCTTTGTTACTTAGAACCCTTTCTGTAACAGCTGAACCCTTTTCTGTAACATTTATAAACGTATCTGTTCAGCTGTTGCACCATTATTTCACCTTGTAATCAACTTTTTGAGCAATGAAAAGATCTTTTGAGCAAGTTTTCTTCACCATGAGCTAAGTCTATTTACTGGGATGATGGATAAGGTACTTTTCTCAATTTTATGTGATTTAATTATTTTCTAATAATTATTTATAATTCTTTTGTTATTAGAATTGCATAGTTTTAAATAGTGAAAACGATTTTCTTTCAACAGTTGTGCTTTTGCTTGATGGATTATGCTTGGTTAATTAATTTTAATAGTCCATGCTTGTGATTTACCTCTGTTTGTTAGCATAACAAAACCAATTCTGGCAATTACTTGCGCTTCAATTAATTTAAAAAGAATTATCTGATTAATCACATAGGTTGTTAGAATTACCTGATTCCTGATTCCTGGTCCTTTTAAAATTATTCAAAAATCATCTTTAGGTTATTTAGTCTTTTTCATACTCCTGTAATTTTCTAAAGTTAATTTAAATCATTATTTTCTAAGATCATTACCTTTACAAGTTCGAGAAACGATCACCTTATTTACCACTATTAAAATTACATCACAGGCCAACCAAGATATGTCAGCAACTTAACAAATTGTAAATCATATCAGATGTTAAGTTGTCAGTTATTGTATATACTGTCAAATATAGCTAACACTTGCTTCTATCATATCATAAAAACGAATTATTGTGGTGACTTTTCCTGACTGTATCTTGTAGAATGTTACTAGATGGGCAAGATTTAGTCCTGATGGACGATATAGTACAACTGGAAGTGCTGATACATCAATTAAACTATTTGAGGTCAGTTATTCTCTTAGATACAACCATCATCTTGTTATGGATGGTTCGAATTTCATAAATATCAGATCTTTTTGTAGATTTCAAAACTCAAGCAAATGATGTTGTCAGATACAAGATATGGTATGATGTGACCTATTATAAGGACATTCTATGATAATTTACGGTAAGTCGTTGTATTCCAAATTATCTGATAGATATCCTTTGACCCCAGTTACAATATGTACGAGTTTTTTTTTCCTATGTGCCTTGTTTTTGTTTTACTTTTTATTTGAAGTTTATTTTCCCCTGACTGTAAATACTTTGTGTGTCTATACCTATCGGATCCCTTGTAAAAAGTCCCTTAACCATCACTCGACAACAAACCTATTAACAAATTCTGTAATAGAATAAGGATAATTCCCTTTCGACATGAGTTTCATTTCTAGTGTGAGGGTATGCAATCCCTAATTACACGTGTTCAAATACTATAGGAGGAATATCAGATTAAGATAAAACGAGAAACACTGAAACAAAATCCTAACATAAATCTGAAACAGATAGCTTCATTGCATGATCGATATGTAAGATACGGGAAAGCATGACACACTGCTCGAAACAAATAGCTTCTTTGCATGACTGACACACAAGTTTTGGGAAATCCTTACACAGTAAAAGGAACAGACATACATCGATGCATGAGAGAGACGTCTCAGCTGTACATGTTGCAGAACAAAAAAAAGTAAAGTATGACAACTCACTTTCGATGGCCACATGTCAAACATGCCATAATTCTAATAAGACCTCAACGTTCATCCAAATCCAAAAAACAACAACTTGAGTACAAATCCGCAAAGGAAGTGCGGGATACTAAGCGAGACACTAAGGGAAATACAAAGTACACAAATCAAGTCTCGCGGGAAATAAAAATAAGTCTTATGGGATACACTTCGTTCCAAAGACTGGATAAGAACTAATAGGTAAAAAGTTAGATTGGAGGGGCCCATAAAATTTGATATAAATACCAAACTCTCAAACATAAATGAGGTCTGAAAAAATTAGGAAAATTGGACATAAGGAATAAGATCAGAGAAAAGAGTTTAGGCATGATACTTGTGTTAATTTGATAGTTCAGTTGTTCTTTGATTAATTGGACTTTAATTATGTATTTGATATCTTTCTGTAACATACAAGTATGAATAAAAATGATCTAAATCTTTATCACCTGTGGATGTATACAATTTGATTGCCGAACCACGTTAAATCATTGTGTTGATACTAGTATTAATTGCTCAATTTGTTAACATGATATGATTTCGTTTTAAGAGATTTTATTTTACTATGTTTTTGACTTTGATGGTTGTGATCCAAAGACACTAGATTTTTAGTAATCACAATTTAGCGTTAGAAACAGGGATGAGTAAAAGAATTTATTCTACCTGTCCAAATCTTTATTTTTAATACCTTAAATTTTTTTACCTATGAAACCCCTTATTTTAGATTAGGAGTTAGTTTCTTTTTAAGTGATATTTCAAAATTCTACATATAGTTTTTCTTCAAAAACTTTTTAACTGATGTTTATATGGAATTAACTGATATGATCATATACAATACTTCTTTGACTAATACCTACTATTTATATTAATATTTTTTGATTACCTTATATGTTCTCTTAATCATGGGTTTGAAAACTTTATTCATAAACTTCCACCAATATATTATGTTTTGTAATGATTTTCCAAAGGAATTAAGCGTGAAACCATTAAATTTATGTATCTCGCATTTGATTGTTTGAATGAATTAAAATTGAACTAAAATTATCAGTTTTGATTCTTGTTAAAACAAGAAAATAAAACTTGACTTAAATTCCTGAACTTGCTTCTAATATGTTCGCAAAAAATGATTTGATGAACTTATAAAACCTGAGTTAAACGGGAAAGTTATCTAGATATTATGTGGTAAATTCAATTTTAGCTAAAATGTTTCTATCAATCAAATGGTTTCATATATATATTATGGATGCTAAAGTTCTATGAAACACATATCTCATTATCTGAACTCTTGTTAGAACATTGACAAAGAAACTTCTACGACAACACAATATTGAACAAAGAAGATATGATAATATTGCAAAAGAAAGTACGTAAATGGAAACAGTTGCAAATAGAATCGTGCAAGAACAAGATGGTGATATAAGAAATTTGGGAAACCAGACAATAGAGACTCTTCCAGAAAGAAAAATAGTAGAAGAATCCCAAGGACCACAACCCTTGGATGCTCAGTCAAATATTCAAGTTAATCAATCAATTAACCAACCACATGAAGGAGAGTCACAAAATAGGGATGACCCTATTAATCAAGTACTTGAAGAAATGAATCAAATACGCAAGTTTCAGAAAACTTGTACATAAAAAATTATCCTCTTAACCCAAGAAAATCAAATGCTTAAAACTAAATCCCAATAAGATTAAGAAGCATTTGTTACCAGTATACAGGGGAAAGAGGTAAGCTCAAACAGATCCGCAAAAAGTAAAGCAAAAATTAATCAAGATCAAAGGGTGATGGTAGTGGAACCCGCACATGATACATATTTCCACTCAAGACAAAACAAGATAAATCAGCGATATGGGTCAGATAGACTGGATTTTGATGATTCAGAACCGCAAAACAACGTATAGCAAAAATATTCGGAGGACTTGGAACAAATAAGAGAAGAAATTAAAACTTTAAAAAATAAACAGGACGGAGGACGACAAATATAGTGTTAAATGTGTTTAAGATCTATCTTCTAGATGCTAGATATAGTTGGCCAAGTATCATCCTCGAACTGCAATTTGTTTATTTTTATTCTCGTTATCTTATCCCAGTATCAACAGAGATGGCATGGGTCCCTAGTTTTTACTGCTTTGGATAATAGCACACACATACCTGCATTCAGGAATGCTTGATTCCAATCTGTATCTCACTCCAACTAACATTGTTATGTCCTTGTTGATTTTCTTTCTTTAGTTGGTAATTTTACACGCTTCCTTTTGTTTTAAAAGGAACAAGTATCCTGTTCATAAGCATTGTGTTTTCTTTTATGAAGGTACATTAGAATTGCATGGAAAACCCAACGGAACGTGATAAAGTTGTCTGAACAAGGTTGTCCGGACATGCATCAAGATGTTTTTCGTCGCCTTAGGGCGTCCACAGTGGGAAAAGTATCCTAAAAAATTTAGTCTTTGGTCCATCCCAAGAACAACGGTAAATGGTCGGGCGGTGCTCTAAAATAACGCCTAGTGTTGGACAGTGTCCAAGCGTATCTCTTGTTGAGACGGCGTGATCCTAGTATAACGCTTGCGCGAGGCGGACTCCTAGATGAAAGCTTATTGTGGGGCGAAAACGAAAGATAACGCCTAGTAGTGGACGATCTCTTAGGATCATGGCCAAGAGACGGGTGGAGCACTAGATAATCACCTGATGCACCGCCAGTATCACGCCTGATAGAGTGTGTTTTATGCGAGAGTAGCGTGTGCAAACATTAACACGGGCGGTGCCCTAGCGTCCCTCCTACAAAACCCAAGCGGACTCCTACAATACCACTCAATTACTTAGTTTACTTAATTCTTAGCTTACTGTAATGCTAAGTTTACTTAATGCTTAGTGTAATGCCAAATTTCCATTACTTAATGCTTACTGTAATGCTTAGTTTAAGCCCACTATAATGCTTAGTTTCCAAGCGGAATCCTAGTAATACACTAGGTGTAATGCTTAGTTTCTAAGCGGACTCCTAGTAATACACTAGGTGTAATACTTAGTTTCCAAGCGGACTCCTAGTAATACACTAGGTGTAATGCGATGTTAAATGATGTTGGGGGAATCCTTAGCATTACGCTTGGTCCAAGCGGTATTCTAGCGTTACGTTCCAATGAGGTGGGGAGTTGGTTACCCGCCCGTTAGTGGGTGTGATCCTAGACGCTCGATCCATCAGGCGTAGTCCTAGGTTAGCGCTTGATCATGCATATTCCTAGGTTACCGCCCGTGTTTTAAAGGCGTTGTGCTAGAATGACGCTTGACGCCAGGCGGTTTACTACGAAGCCACTTGATGTCAGGTGGTTCATTACGAAACCGCTCGACTAAACCAAGTTTAGTCCAGAAAAAAGACTAAATCTAGTCTCCTATAGTGGATTTTCTGGACTAAAACCCATATTCACTCGTCCCGTTGCGCCTCTCTTTTCCGGACTAAAGATCAAATTTGATATTTAGTCTTTGTTATAGTTGTCCCATTGTGGACGCTCTTATAATATGATTTATTTATGCTTCAATTAAGTTGTACCAATTCTTAGGTTGTGTTACAGTGACACAGACAGGGTGTCGGTGTCCTGTGTCCAGTACGTTTCTTTGACACGCCAACTTAAAAATTTAGAAAACAGGGACACAGTGTACACAAAATAGATAAGTAGGCTAACATAGATAACGAGTGAAAATATATAGATAGTATCTTTGTATTACTAAAGATAAAATCTAAAAAAATATATATTAACCAAAATTAAAGTTTATTACTTGAAAAAAAACTTATACAATATCTTTTTCAACAAAAGATAAAAGTTTCTTAAGGAAGCAAATAAGATATATTATCATAGAATATCTTAACAAAGATAGTAATAGTCAAACTTTAGAGTAACTAATCTTTTAAATTTTTAAATACATTTCTCGGTAACAGAGCCGTATCCGATGTATCAGACATATGTATCCGTGTCAATATATATCGACACGACTTAAAAAAATTGTTAGAGTTTCGCCGTAACACAGTTCTTAAGATCTAATATTTATTTATGTTGCTTAAATGGTGCCTTTCGTCATCTGATGATCCAATTACGATATGTTTTGATTAAGCGTTCTGATTTTCATTATCTATTATTCTCAATGTTGCTCAAAAGGCTCCTATATCTTCCTTCATATGTTGCATTGATCTAAAGCTTCATTATTCGAACTGCAACCAGTAAATGATTTGGATTTTTAATCCTCAATCTACTATATTAATATCGGGGGCCAAAGATCACAGTATAAAGTAAGATTTCATAGCTTGGCAGCTCATAAATGAACCTTTGCTTCGGGAACTTCTTAGCTTGTAATTTATTCCCTTCTGCTCCAAATCTATTTCGGGTTCTTCGTTTTCTCAAAAACAGTGGCGAAGAGAGATTATCGAGTTATTTAGGTTCACGCTTCAGTATTTATCCTTAGTTATAAGTCCTCAACACTTATAACGGGGCTTATTACTGAGTTCTTATGTAGATGTTTGGTTTTCGGTGCAGGATACGCACAATGTGAGATTTGAATCTTTTCATCCATCTGGGGAATTTCTCTTAGCAAGTATTTGTTATCTTTGGTCTACTTTTTATTTTTCGTTTTATGGTGATACTATCATACTAGATGTAATTACACTTCACCCCACCTGACATTGTTGTTAGGTCATCAACACTGATCAACTGAGTAAGATCGGTAGGCCACCATGTTTCTAAGCATATGAGCCAGAGGAAGTCTGTAAATTGCATATACATAATTTATAAGCTTAGTATTTCATTCAGTTTTATGAATTCTGCTAGCAGTTTATCTTCGCTGGATCACAGACAAAACCTCAATGTGCGTGATATCATAATTTAGTGCTGCTTCTAGAGTTAAACCCTGTAACATGTATTATAGCAATTTTTTACCATTGATGAGAATGCGATGTTTTTTCCAGGGACGGATCATTTAATTCCGCATCTATATTGTTGGAGAAGTACCTTCCTGTAACAGAGAAACACAAACACAGAGAACTTGAAGAAGATTAAGGGAGGGTTAGAATT
>JAJJMC010011199.1:0-21078 GCA_023531435.1 Papaver californicum | reverse complement strand
TTGGGTTTCAAAATCAAAAATTTGAACTTATTCAATCATTTTAACTACATTGAAGGTAAACTGGGTCATTCAAACAAAAAAAAAAGAAAACGGAACAAATTAGAAAATCAAAATTATAGTTATCCAGTAGAATTTACGGTTGGGTTCTTGCTGAAAACCCAACCGTAATATCCTAAGGACTTTAGGTGTTGAGGTCATAAATTTTACGGTTGGGTTTTCAGCAAAAACCCAACCGTAACATTATTATTTCATATATACGGTTGGGTTTTTATAAACACCCAACCGTAAAACTGTACTATAAAAATGTGACAGTTTTACGGTTGGGTTTTGGCTAGAGACCCAACCGTAAACCTGTCTTATTTTTTATTTTCCCAGTTTTACGGTTGGCTGTATTTCTGATACCCAACCGTAATACTAATGTGACTGGGTATTTTTGCCCCCTTTAATTTCTTTACCTTTGCCTTGAGGGACATGTTGTTCTCTGTCTCCCTCTTCTTCTTCAACTTGTTGCTCTTGTGGTGGTTCTCTAATCACAAGAGAACCTCTGGGTGTTGGTAGATCACCCAAGCCTTGGAACACATTATATTCCTCTTCTGCAATTTGAGGATCACTACCACCACCTACCTCAAAAGGGGGATTATGGGTCTTGCTCACGCCTCTCTTCTCAACCCCTAAATGCTTTCCGTGGCGAGGGGTTGGAGTGTGAGAAATAGGTGTTAAATTATTACCCCTTTTATTCTTCCTACAACACACAACCAATACAAGTTAGATAATTTCCAAGCAATTCAACTTCAAGTAAAAAAAATTGACTACACAGGAAAATTTACGGTTGGGTTTTGAGAAAAACCCAACCGTAAATTTCTTCCATATGTTACGGTTAGGTTTTAACAAAAACCCAACCGTAACTTACATGTAACTGACTTGCATATCATTTTTACGGTTGGATTTTTCTTAAAACCCAACCGTAATACAAAAACATAAATTTTAATGTGCGCAAATATTACGGTTGGTTTATTCTCAAAACCCAACCGTAAACTATATAAAAAAATTATCCATATGTTACGGTTAGGTTTTAAGAAAAACCCAACCGTAATTTTCCTAACAAAATTTTTATTCAAGCTAGTGTTACGGTTGGGATTTTCTCATAACCCAACCGTAGAATGGTTTTAAAAAATGGCGCAAATTACTTACGGTTGGGTTTTCTATTGAAACCCAACCGTAAAATCCTTAACTATTCATCTTCTTCCCTTGGATTTACGGTTGGGTTTTGAAAATAACCCAACCGTAACACTCAAGAACACCAAATGTTACGGTTGGGTTTTGACACGGACCCAACCGTAATATCAACTGTGTCCAACATTTTTTCCCCAAAAACATGATCAAACATGCGAATAAATCAATTACAAGTTCTAAGAATAACATGGGTTTGATTCAATACCTGAGATACACCATTGTTGGATTTTTCTCTGCTTGATTTTGCGAACGGTTATCGATTTCTTGTTGAATCTCTGGATTAGGTTGCCCTGAAAAGTGTTCATTGCCATCACTCCTACCTTGAACTCCTTTAGTATGGTTCTTCATCTCGAATTGTTTTGTTGATTTTAATCGACGATGAATTTGTGAATCGGCGATGAATTTAGATAGGTTACGGTTGGTTTTTTCTTTGGTTTTGTTTTTGAAAGTTATGAAAATTTTGAAAAGAAATTAAAAGAGTTTAAGTTTTAATTAGTAGAAGGGTAAAATGGACATTTAACTTTACCCCCTAGGACATCCCTTATCGTAAAATTGGGTCACCTTGGCTCAACTAGGAGCCCCTCTATTAATGTGAGAGCCCCTATATCAGGCTTCTTCTTCTACTAGGTATGTAATGGTTTACTAATTAATTCCACCTATTCCTCTTAAGTCATTAATGAAATTTAGTTAATCTCATGTTAGCTTCAATTATTTACTTTAAATCATAAATACTGCTTTGCATTTAGATTATGATGATGAAAGATTTTAGACGTCAACGGAGGTAGAGTATAAGTGGTCTTTCAGATTTATAAGGGGTAATTCCGTCAATGTAGTTGGACCAAGAAAGAGAGAGAGAGAGATCCACAAATCCCGACAATCCCCTAAACTTTTCTCTCTGTCAATTAAATGACGACGAGGTCGTAAGCAAGTCCTTCGTTTCTTTCTCACTTTCGGATTTAGAAAAAGAGAGAGAAAGTAAGAGTAGAGTAGTTCCTTCGAAATTAAAACCTTTCTTCTTTCCGATTTCATCTCATCACCTTTCTCTCCCGGAAACGCTACAAATCAAAACGGAATTCTCCTTCTTCTTCTCTCCCTCCCGATGTTACTTTAAAGAATTTTTTTTTTTGAAATTTTGATTCTACTGTTACAAAAATGGCGCAAAAAGTTCAACAACAGCTTCGAGAAGTTGGATCCAAGCTTGAAACTCCTCCTACTGCTAAAGATGCTTTGATTGAGCTACTAGAGGTCGGTTCTTTCTTACTTTTCTCTCTCATTTTCTTTTCTACTTCGACTCTTCAAATTCACTGTTAATCTTTGAGATATAGTTTTTTTTTTTTTTTTTTTTAACTTCATTTGGTGTTAATTTTGGGTATTCTACTCTACTCTTAGGGTTTTGGGTGTTAAATTTGTTGTTTTTAGGTCGAGTTTATGGATTTAGGTTAAGCTAGGGTTTATTCGAGTGTGAAAACCTAGTTTTATGGGAACAAAAGAAGTATCTTAGGTTACATATTTGGAGAGTTTTTAGGTGCTTTTGGAGCAATAGTAGAGTGTTTGAAGTGAAAAATTCGAGGTTTTGTCTTTATTAGGTTTTGTTTTGGGATGGGTGCTTATTCCTGCTTTTTCAAAGTAAGCTAGGGTTTACTTAGAAATCTGGGAAGATATTAGATATTCAATTCCGTGGAATAGTAGGAACAAGACGGGATGGATAAGAATTGACTCACCAGAACCTTTGTCTGATTCATATTCAGTGATGATCTCAAGCATAAATGAACACTTTTTGCTGCGGATTCTGAATAGTGTACTAACTAATGATAAAGTGTTGAATGCAAGTATATATAGATGGTCTCGTAGTTGCATCTCTGCAGGGGATAGAAAGAAACAGAGAGATCCAAGAATGTGCCATGTTCACTGTTCAAAGGGTTCCATATCATTAATAGAAGTACGAGTGCTCACAAGGATATTTTACATTTGCCGCCTGTTCTTCAGAATTAGAGGATTATTACTGAGTGCAATCTTATATTTTCAAATTCTCTTGAAGGTGGAATCATCCACCACATGAAAATTTAGTATGACGATGTTCTCAAGTTAACCAAATCTGATATATGTATAGCAACCTATTCCTAATTTGTTTACTTCAGCTATATTTTGTTCTTCACCCTGTCTCCAGGGTTTCTCTGAACCCAGCTAATAACCAGTTGTTTTAAACGATTTTTAGTCTAGGCATAAGGGCATTCTTATCTAAAACTCTCACCTCTGCTATTTTCTAGTTTATGGTCATTTGTGTTCACTTTCTCTGGCCAAAAGTAATTCTACTGCTGTTTGATACATCACTAACTACCTGGATTGATCTTTATAGAAAGCAATCTTATGCTGATGTATTGGCCAAGTGGGGTGCAGATTCAGACCCTCACACTTTCTGTTGTATTCACCAACTTTTCCGTAAATATCCATAGGTTCTGATAGGTTTGACCTTCCTAATATGCAGTCTTTTTTATTTGTCCCCTTCTTTTTCTTTCCTCTTTATTTTTCTAATAAATTGCTCATTAGGAGTTTGCTCAAGAAAAGAAGAAGAAACACTACCTAGACTACTTATGAGTTGACTGCTACATTCATTTATAAGCCAGTTACTATTGATGTTTACTACTTCTTTAGTTACCTGGATTGCCAAGTACAATGATATGAGTTATTTACAGTGACAGATCCATTTCCTTGTTATTTGTGTGATAGCTCATGATTGTACTTTTTTCTTGTATAGCAAGCTGCAGTTTTCCTTTCTGAGCTGGATCAGTCTCCCTCGGCATTGGTATTAGATTCAATGCAGCCTTGTCTTAATGCAATGGTGAAGCCAGAACTACTGAAGCAACAAGATGGGGATGTGAAGCTTCTCGTGGCAACCTGCCTTTGTGAAATAACTCGAATTACCGCTCCGGAAGCTCCTTACAGTGATGATATTTTAAGGGTAAAAGAGTTAGTTATGATTTATTGTTTTCTTTCACATCTCTTGTACCATGCTGATCAGTGTAGTTGTACTGCAGGATATCTTCATCTTAATTGTAGGCACCTTTCATGGATTAAGTGATACCAGTGGTCCATCTTTTGGAAGGAGAGTTGTTATTTTGGAGACTCTCGCAAAATATAGATCATGTGTTGTGATGTTAGATCTTGAATGTGACGACCTAGTGAATGAAATGTTCAGTACATTTTTTGCTGTTGCAAGGTACTTCTACTATTGTACTTTTACGCTCTCATGCAAGATTGTCTTCTCTTGATAATAACTTTTTAATCAAGTCAATTACCTCCCGACATGTTTGTTATTTACCCTGACAATCGAGCAGAAATATACATACTTAAGCTTTCTGTCGAGTAGCAAATAAGGTTCAGTTTTTCTTTTGTTGTCTTATTGTGTTGGTGAGGATTCTCCATCAAATAAAAGGGGAATAAGAGTTACATGCTTAGATCAGAAGGGTTCCAGCTGCTATAGAGACTGCATACTCAATTTGAGTTGAAGGAGCAAAATTGTTTGTGCAAGAGATTTGCAACATCTTCTATGTTTGAAGGCAGCTAAACTAGGTTTAAATCCGTTGAATGATTTCTTTACTGTATAATTATGGAATCATGCTTGAAAATAATTAATTAATGAGCTTCTGGTTATTATATACTAATAAGGAAATTTCACTTGTGCTTAGCTAAACTTGAGTTAGAACATGTTTTAGGAAGAACTTCCTGCCTTTCCTTTATTTCTTACCGACCTTTTGGTTTTGGGCACCCAAAAGACACTTGCAAATCTATTATCATGTGTAAATGGTTTTTTGGTAGTCTTGTGAAATATGGTGGTTATACACATAGTTTACCCACCCTCAGCTAATATTCTTTTAGCTTGTGGTACTGAAAGAACTCTTCAGAGAGAACTCTACTTTTCTCTGTTTAGAAGTGAACTATGAGTAATGTTTTTAGAGCAGAAGGGAAATTATTTTGCCTATCCTCTTCCTTCAGCAGATTAGCATTTGATTATGTAGACTTCTTCACTATTCTTATGGGTATTCTCACATGTGCAGTGACGATCATTCAGAAAGTGTTTTAACATCAATGCAAACGATCATGGTACTTCTTTTGGACGAGAGTGAGGAAATTCCAGAGAATCTGTTAATTATCTTATTATCGGTTCTAGGTCGAGGGAATAGTGTAAGTTTCTTTATGTGATGTCTGCCCTCGTTCATTGCTTTTACCTGAAGTGCATTTCTTCAAAGTTGTATTTGTGGTGATATCTTTTACAATTTTCTGTTTCTCATGATTTAACACCTTCGCAGAGTTGAATTTACTTTATTTTTTAATTTCTGACAATAGGATGTTTCTATGGCTGCACGGAGGGTCGGTATGAAAGTTATAGAGCTTTGTGCAGTAAAACTTGAACCTTGCATTAAACAACTGCTGGTACCATTAATGTCTGGAGATGAAACTTCTTCAAACAGTAATTTTGATTACCACGAAGTTATCTATGACATTTATCGCTGTGCTCCTCAAATACTCTCTGGGATCATCCCGCATCTAACAGGAGAACTTTTGGTACACTCACCCTCTCTGTATCTCATTTTTACATAGTTTTTTTCGAAACAAAATTGTTACATAGTTACTGTTCTATAAAGGTTACTTTACCTTGTCCAACAACTTCCTTTGATGTTGTTCAAAAATACCAGTTTTTCTTTTATGTTTCAATTTGTTTAATCTTGTTAGTTGTTACCATGCATTTATGTCTTATATGGTATTTTGAAGTAAAATTTGCATGGGTTTATCTCTCCACTTGACTTGATGATTAAATTAATGAGCAAGTCCTCTCTGCCAAGTTTGAACTTACACCGATTCGTTTGTTAGATATTCGTTCGAAATATCCCTCTATCTGCTTGAGATGAGTAAAATGCGATGCTATTTTTAGCTTCTAGAAGCTCTAATTGCTAGATTTGAACTGTTGCAGACAGATCAGTTGGCTATTCGTCTAAAAGCGGTGAAGCTACTTGGAGATTTATTTGCTCTCCCCGATTATTCTATCTCTGAAGCATTTCAGCCATTATTCTCTGAGTTTTTGAAAAGGTTGACAGATAAAGTCGTTGAGGTTCGAGTTGCTGTCGTTGAACACCTAAAAAGTTGTTTGTTGTCAAATCCTTCTCGACCTGAAGCTGATCAAATTATATGTAAGGAGAACTATCTGTCTTTTCTTTTCACATGTCCTTTGCTTTGATGTTACCAACTCCACTCACTTTGTGGCTGATGAATGTTCCAGCTGCTCTCTCTGATCGGTTGTTAGACTATGACGAGTCTGTCAGGAAACAGGTTGTTACCGCACTTTGTGACCTAGCATGTCATAATTTGATATCCATTCCGGTTGAAAGTGCAAAACTCGTTGCAGAGCGCCTTCGAGACAAATCTGTATTACCACCCCGCCCCCTTTCTCTTTCAATCTATCTATATACAGGCCTCTCTCTCTGGATGTCTTTAGATCATTTGCTATCGAATTATTGACTAACTTATATTGTTGGTCTGTTTTTAAAATTTCCAGCTGCTCGTCAAAAAGTATACTATGGATAGGCTAGTGGAAATATACAGACTTTATTGCTTCAAGTGTTCAGACGGGTCAATGAACTGCAATGAATATGATTGGATCCCCGCGAAGATAGTGAGATGCTCTTATGACAAAGATTTCAGGTAAGGTACCAATTAGGTCTATGAGTAATATGATTCAGAGGATTTGTATTGTTTCGGTTTGTGGGATGGGGAGTGTACATATGTTTGTGCTGTTCAAAACATATTTCGAGAGAGGGTAATGTTTTCCATTATGAGTGTTGTTCATTGGAGTTTCTAAAATAAGCAAATGCGCATTTTTTTTCTTTTCGTTTCTTTTGCTGGTGTTTCTATAAGAGACGGTCCACTGAAATGAAAATGCAAGACTTAAACCCTGGTCCTGAGCCATTATAATCTCTCTGCCTCTAGGCTTAAACTCTCCATGTAACGATGTAAACAGATGTAACAAGCGGTGCACTTAGTTTTACATGTTGAAGTAACGAAACATTCTGTTCGGGAATTGTCCGTATCTGCTAGGTAGAACTGTATCAAAATATTTCGTTCTGGTTTTGTCCATATCCGCCAACATAGACCTGCTTGACATCCTTCATTTTAACAGGTCAGAAACAATCGAAATGGTTTTGTGTGAATCCTTGTTCCCTGGTCATTTCTCAATCAGAGATAAGGTGAAAATTTGGGTTAAAATCTTCTCTGGATTTGACAAATTTGAGGTTAAAGCACTTGAAAAGATTATGGAGCAGAAGCAGAGGTTTGTTTTGAATGCTTGATCTTGACATCATGCACATTGATGTGATGTATGGAGCTCTCTTTCTTTAAGTTTCATGTATTTGATATTTTGTGCACGGATTTTCAGGGGATTTCCTCTTGGATTGCAGGTTACAGCAAGAAATGCAGAAGTATCTGTCCCTCAGACAGATGTATCAGGTTTGAAAGTTTTGAAAATTGAACTTCCGACGTTAAAACCGTTTTGCGAAGTCCTGCAATCTGATGTTGTAGAAGTGCAGGATGGAGATGCCACTGAGCTTGAAAAGAAAACTTCACCTCTATTTCGGTACATGTCGCGTGGGTTTATTGATCCCGCAAAAGCTGAGGAGGGTTTTAAGGTTCTTGATCAATTGCAAGATGCTAATATGTGGAAAACTTTAATGAACCTTACTGATCCTAACACCACCTTTCAGCAATCTTGCATGCGCCGGGTAACTTGCACTCTGATTTGGGCTTAAATATCATAATCGTTTTGAGAAGAAAAATTCTTCTCTTTACAGATAGGATAATTTGATTCAAGCAATATTATTTCTGGAAAATTCCTTAGGGCTGCTGTTATCATTATGTGCAGGATGACTTGCTTAGAATACTTGGTGAAGAACACAAGCTTCATGATTTTTTGAGTGCTCTCTCAGTGAAGTGTTCTTTTTTACTGTTTAACAAAGAATATGTGAAGGAAATCATATCGGAGGCTACCACACAACTGTCTGCAGGAGATGCACAACTCACTCGCTCATGCATTGATCTACTTGTGGTACAAAATATTTTCTTCTTCCTAGTTCCATTAATAATATTTGCACGGTCAGTGGTTCGTGGATCCTAGTTTGTGTATTCTTATTCTGCTCTACCTGGTAGGTGCTTTATCCATTAATGAGAAAACCTTATGTTCCACTTTCCTTCCCTCCATGGAAGAGGTAAAGTTGTTATTTAGGAGAGTCAAGGTAATTATGTACAGGAAAAGATTGAGTTAAAGTTTTCATTCAAAAGATGAAAGAATAGCCAATCACCTAGTTTGTGGTATTGGTCATGCACATAGCCTAGCCTGCTTTTGTCGTGCTTTCTTCTGTAGCTGTCGCTTTATACTGAATTCTGTGCTTTGTTTTCTCATGTATGTACAGGTTACGCTAAAATTTCATGTTTTATGGGTTACATATGAATAAAATTGGATCTTTATTTTCCTTTCAAATAAGAATTCTTTTCCTGACTACTAGTGTCCGTAATGTCTTGCAGATGGTTGCACGATTCTTTCCGTCCCTTCTAAGTGGCACTGAAGAAGACCTTGTAAATCTTCTTAAAGAGGACAATGAAATAATTAAAGAAGGTATTTTGCATGTTTTGGCGAAGGCTGGTGGATCCATCCGGGAACAACTTGCCTTGACTTCTAGGTGGAAATTCGTTTTCTTTAATTCTTATGTTTAAAGAGCTAAAAGGTATTTAAGCTGCTAATACTATTTTCATGATCACTGCAGTTCAGTAGACCTCATATTAGAGAGGCTGTGCTTGGAGGGTAGCCGTAGGCAGGCTAAGTATGCTGTGCAGGCTCTAGCAGCAATTGCAAAAGATGATGGGCTGATGTCGCTCTCTGTTCTCTACAAGGTTACATTTAGTTCTTCAGGCATTATTTTGCTGTAAGTATTGGCCTGATACTTTGCGTGCTTATACTTGCATAACTGATGCTGCTTACTGAATCTGCAGAGGCTCGTTGATATGCTGGAGGAGAAAACACATTTACCTGCCATATTACAATCCCTTGGATGTATTGCACAGAGTGCAATGCCAGTTTTTGAAACTAGAGAGAAAGAAGTTGTAGGCTTTATTACTAGCAAGATTCTGGAGTGCAGCAGCGTATGCTTCTAAAACATAAAAAGACTTGCCTACCTCTATCGTGCCTTTTCTGTTTACTCTCCAATTCTATCTGAATATGTTTTGTGTTGCTTCAGGCAGCAGATGCTGTAAATGGATCCCTTTGGGATGAGAGAAGCGAGCTTCATTCACTAAAGGTCAGTTTGAGGGTGTGAGGTTGTGTTGTGTTTGATTGTATCACTCTTTCTATCTTTTGGCATATGCTTATAAAATAATTTAACCTGATAAATCCTTGTTGACCTGGGGATGCATCTTCTGTTTGTGCATTTCAGATTTATGGTATTAAGACATTAGTGAAGAGCTACTTGCCTGAGAAGGATGCTCATCTGCGACTTGGGTTTGATAATCTATTGGAAATTCTTAAAAATGTTCTTACCATTGGCGAAATCTGTAAAGATATAAAATCGAGGTGCTTATTCTAGCATGGGTTATCTTCTAGAACATTAAAGCAGGGTCTAGGTTTGCTTGATTGGTTTATGTTGCTTGTTTTATTGTGTTCATTATATGCTCATACTGAATTTGTATTGATTCTTGTTTTTGTTTTTGCCTTCCAGTGATGTTGAAAAGGCCCATATGAAGCTTGCTTCGTCAAAAGCGGTTCTGCGCCTGTCCAAGCACTGGGATCACAAAATACCTACTGACATTTTCCACTTAACTATAAGAACGTCAGAGGTTGGCTTCTGTCATGCTAAATCTTTATGATAAGAGTCCTGTTGTAAACATCAAACTCTAGCAGCACTCGACACTGTAACCAAGTAGCAGGTGTTTTTTAGTTTATACGTTTTTTTTGTTGTAATTATTGAACATTCCATTGTTCCATTTTCCTTCAACTCAGGTTATGTACCCTGAAGCTAAGGGATTGTTCTTGGGGAAGGTGCATCAGTACATCAAAGATCGACTACTGGACCCAAAATATGCTTGTGCCTTTTTATTTGGCATTTCTGGTTGCCAACTTTCAGAGTTTAAAGATGTTAGTATTCTTGTCAGTGTCAATTGTTCCATAATATTTTTCTTTTGCTTGAATGTGCACTGGTTCCTTCACTGTTTGATATGATTTATTCATTGTTTTATTTTGCAGAATAAACACAACTTAACTGAAATTAGCCAGATGTGTCACCAAACAAGGGCGCGCCAACTTCCTATCCTATGTGATGCAAGCCCACTTATGACTTATCCAGAATACATTGTTCCGTACTTAGTCCATGCACTTGCTCATCATTCTTCTTGTCCTAATATTGATGAATGCTTAGATGTTGAAGCATTTGAAACCATATACAGGTATTTATCCGTGTTTAAACATTTACTCGGTTGTAAATCACACTCCTCGATGTGTTCTGTGTGCTGAAATGCATAAGTGGTAGTGTAGTAATGGTCTTGGTGATGTTACCATAGTATATAATCAATAAATTGAAAACATACATGTTGTCTACTCCTAGGAATTTAATTAGTGGTCCCTGTGTTCTCAGTCTGTGTGATCAAAAGAGAAAAGATAAAGGGTATGTTCAATTAGTAAATAAAGCTTGGTTTGCAGTTAGCTCGTGCATTTATGCTAGACCTGGTTAACATATGTCTGTATATCCACTAAAAATTAAACGTACTACCTTCTGTGTGTGGTGACCCTTTTTCATCTGCCTCTTGATTATTTCATTGCTTGTTCAGTTGTTAAGATTCATTAACTGGTTGTTTGCCTAGATGTATGAATAACACAAGAGACTAACACATCTGTCAGTTTTGATCCAATGAGTTGTTTCTCATTAATTGCAGACAATTGCATTTATTTCTTTCTGTGGTGGTGTATGGAGACGAAGATGGGAAATCAGAGGATACTATGAAAAAGAAAAAGGAAAGTCTTTCTACATTGATTTCTATCTTTGAGAGTATCAAGTGCTCGGAAGATGTACTTGATGTAAAGAAGTCAATTGTAAGTTCCTGTATTCATACTTATTCTTCCTCAGTTCGTTATCAGTGTTCCTAACTTTAGGAGTCTTACCAAAACTGAAGCTATTTATACGACTAAATAAGTGCAACTCGCAGAATTCGCACGCAATATGTGACCTTGGAGTGTCAATTATCAAACGCCTGTCTCTAAAGCAGGATGCACTGCCGGAGTCCTCAAAATTAGTTCCATTACCTGCAGCACTGTACAAACCATGTGAGAAGAAACTGGAGGCTGAATATCTGGTAAGATTTTGTACCTCACTCTCATTAGATTTTCAATGTTTGTGTTATAGCATCGGGTCTAAAGTCAAGTGCTTTATAGATGCTCAATCTCAATACCCATCCTTGTTTTTTTGATTAATTCTTGAAAAAACTGAACATCTCTTGTTGGGAGTGTAGGTTTCGCCTTATACTTCCCTGCATTGTAGATGATTTTGCTGCTAAAAATGTGAAAATCTAACAGATGATAGAGTCATATGCTCTCTCAGTCTTCTTTCTTAGACATCTCGAAATATCTAAGCTCTATTAACAAAATCTCAGGACAGCAAGTTCAGATATTTGTGCATCTTCTGCAAGTAAATTGTATTTATGTCGAGGTTCATCGCTCGTTTGATCACTAGTTAAAGAAAACCTACCAGTATCAACACTCAGATTACTGAAACAAAGAAAGACGCCTCGCTGAGACTTAATCTGTTATTGTAAACACATATTTTCCTTAGACAAAGATGATGTTATTGATCCTTCATATAGGGAAATTATGCACAAATGGCTTGATCCTTTCCATCTTCCTTACTCTCTGGTTTTCCATGTTTCTGTGCTATACTATAGAATCTCCCCGAAGCTACATATCCTTTTCTTTTTGAGGAGCTACCTTAATCTTAGAGTATCCTTCTTGGGGAGCCTACTGCAATCTACTGCAATCTATTATTTTTACAGCTTCCCTCGTCCATTCAGGTTGACTGTAGAAGTGTCCCGCATGGGGCAATTTATTGTTTAAATTATGCCCTTGTCAAATAGATGATTCTCAATGTTCGTTCCTATTGTGGCTTAAAATGAGATGTCTGAAATTTCTGAAAAGGAGGCCAGTGCATATGCTTCCATAACTTGTTTCCCATACTGATGTTTAAATACAAATTTTTAACTTAGACTCGTGTTTTTTTTCTTTAGGCTAAAGAAGGGAATACCTGGTTGGCTGGTGACAGTGTGTCTGCTCATTTTGAATCACTCAAGTTGGAACCTGATGAAATGGTATGTTCTATTACACTAGTGATGATTTTGTTCCCTAACATTCCTTCAGGAAATCAATTTCATTTTCTGGATGTATTTTCCTGCATATTTGCT
Source organism: Papaver californicum (assembly GCA_023531435.1). Taxonomy (NCBI): domain Eukaryota; kingdom Viridiplantae; phylum Streptophyta; class Magnoliopsida; order Ranunculales; family Papaveraceae; genus Papaver; species Papaver californicum. The sequence goes on along the minus strand of JAJJMC010011199.1, from coordinate 8,364 downwards.
ACTAACAGTATCTTGGCATCCTCAGGGTACAGAAATTAACGAGGATGAGATTGAACTCGACGCCATTGACAAAGATGGAAATGAAATATCTTTACAAAAGGTGATGAAAAGTTTGAAATCTAAGGGAACCAGGACCAGGAAAGTAGTGAAGAAGAAGGTTCTAACTGGTGAAACTAAAAAACCAGACGATGGTGATGATATTCTTGGAATGGTAAGAGAAATAAATCTGGATAGTATGGAGAGATCTATAAATGTGGACTCCGGGAATATTTCTGGACATTTTCCAAGTGAAGAAGACAACAAACAAGTTAATGGTGGCAAAATTCCTGATTCTGGAAAAAGGAAAAGGGAAAAAGTTGGCCAAACGACATCTGTGGCAGCATCGAAGCGCAGAATATATTCTTCTGGTAAGGGTGCTAACAAATCCTTGCGCTCGAGGAGCACTCCAAAGGGTTCGAGAAAAGCTTTGGTAGATGATTCACATGATGCGGGCATTCACTCCTTGCAATATCATACGTCAGATGAAGAGGCTAACTCTGGTTCTGATGATAAAATGCCTGATGTGAAAGAAAAGGTGAAACCAAAGACTTCAGATTTGCTATCATCATGCTTACCGTCTAGATTAAGTAAAGGGCTTCCATCAAAACCTAAGGGCAACGGGACCAATAAGGGTTTGAAAAAGGCGGCAGATATTACTGGTGAAACTGATGATATTGAGATGGATGTAAGCATCTGTGCCATCAAAATTGTGAATGAATCAAAATCTTGCAAATGTATATCCTGTATATGGTGGTGGATTATAATTCTTTTTTCTTCCAAATGCAGCACAACTCTTATGAGCTGTCGGGAAGAAGCAACCCAGTTAGCGCTGCTAATTCATCCATGAATTCTGACAGGAGTCTTAAAAGAAATGTTACAGGACTTGCCAAGGTAATACTTTTCTGATGTCCTTTTTGAAGAGTCAATTACATACTATAATTTCCTCTTGTTTTCTTTAACTATTTCCTTTTGCTCTGATAAATGAAATTGTAGCTTACTCCCAGTTCTAGAACTTTAGATGGCTTTCATCTAACTTCCTTTCAATTGATTTTGTCATTCTCAGTTAATTCCTTTTTTTTTTCCTCCCTGCAGTGTTCACAGAAGGATGCAAATATTCAGAGCTCAGAGATGATAGGCTGCAGGATAAAAGTCTGGTGGCCGATGGATAAGAAGTAAGTGCGACATTAGGTTTAGTTACTGGATTGTAATATAGATATAGACAGCTAACTGAAAGGAATGGTTGATGTTTAGTATAAGGTTTACTCATTTCGATGATTGAAACCTCTAATTGAACTATAGTTTTAGGTTTATCATTTTAATACAGAAATAGACTACTCTTTAAAATGTGTTTTGGTATTTTGTTTCGACTCCAGTATGATGAAATTGCAGAAATGGTTGCCTTATCATCTAGATTTCATAGTAGACAATCGTTTCTACCCAAATTTCCCCTAAGCAGCACATTGCATTTGCTTGCACTTAATGTAGATATACATTCTTATTAATCACTGGTCAGGGGCTATTTTGACTATCGTGATCATATTGATCATGGCTGGCTCTATGGATGACATATGTCTCATGTTTCATGTAGCATATCCACCTGAGTACATCAGATAGTGTTTTTTTTTTTCAAAGTGTGTTACTTATTGTTTATTCCTTGCACGCGTGCAACAGGTATTATAAAGGTGTGATTCAATCTTACAGCGCAAAAAAGAAGAAACACGAGGTAACATGCTCTTCAAACATTGTCATACACTTTCGCAATGTCCGCCCATATTCTGAATGTGAATCCTCTTACCTATGCTGTTTAAGATATTGTACGACGACGGAGAAACGGAAGTACTTCAGTTAGGCCGTGAGCGCTGGGAACTTATATCTGATGGTCAATACCCTAGAAAGGTATCCACATAATGGTTTTACCATATTGTGAACTTAATTACTTTCTGTCCTTGGTTTATGTGACGGTATAGCATAGTTTTGCAAATTTCTGATACTGTGAACTGATCAAACCTGTTTACAGCGGCTAAAATCATCAAAGAGTCCCCCTTCTAAAGGAATGTAAGTAGTATTATTTTTAATTATTTTCGGAGTTGTCCAATTTCTATATCTTGTTGGGACTTGATTTAAATGAGAGAGGGCTGCTGAGAGGAAATTCATTATATATGGGTAATACAAGAAGTATTTTCTGTTTGTGTGAAAAATTATGTTTACTTTGTTTTTTAATTGTGTTATAGGTCTGCACAGAAGAGGAAAAGAACAATGGGGGGTTCTAAACTAAGTATCAAATCCGAAAAGAGGTGCGCAGAAGCTTGCATTCCTCATGCCTTATGTTAGGAATGTTTCATATGCTTAATTGTTTTTTTCTGAGTGGGATTGCAGATCATCATCTTCTAGGGGCAGGCAAAAGAGAGTGCCAAAGAAAAGTGTGAAGCCCAAAAAGTCTGAACCAGAAAGTAACATCAGTGGTTCAGACTTCAGTGACGCCGAGCGGAAAGAGAACTCTGACATAATCCCAGTACCTGTTACGACATCAAAATTCAGTGATGCAAACTCAGGTAAGATCCTCTGTTTTTTTTTGACAAAAGTTGGTGAAGCTTTATTTGTCCTTGGGAAAACACCATGCACGTTGACAGGTTTAATACACCCCGTGTTTACTCTCTTTTAAGGTTTAAAAAGCAGTAGACAGAGACTTAATTCATTTCCTTTGTTTTCCCTTGTTCCTTTTCCTGTATAGGTGATTCTGAAGAGAAACAAACGTCGAAGAGCCATTCAGACACTGAAAAATCTAACAAAGAAGAAGACTCAGATTCTGAAGAGAATCATTCTCCTGATGGATATAAGAGCCCAATAGATGAACAAGGATCCGATGAAGAGAAAACAGATTCTGAAGACAGAAGTGTTGAAAAAACTCAAAAGAGCTCAACTGAAGTGGAGGAGACGGGCAAAGAAGTGAAATCTGATTCCGAAGTGGACAGTGTGGCACATGAGACACATAAGAGCTCCACTGAAGCCGAAGAATCTGACAAAGAAGATAAATCAGACTCTGAAATGGAGGAGGAGGTAAAAGAGACACAGAAGTCAACAGAAGCCGAGGAGCCTGACAAACAAGAGGAATCAAATTCTGAAGGGACAGCGGTCAAGGGGTCTGTGAAGGGCCCAACAGATGTCAATAGATTTGATGAGGAGAAACCAGAACTTCAAAGTAGGATGGAAGAAGATAGAGAGAATAACCCAACAGATGCAGAAGATTCTGCTGAAGAGGTTAAGCCAGAATCTCAAGATAGTATGGAAGAAGATACAGAGAAGAACCCTGCAGATGCAGAAAAATCTGATGAAGAGGAGAGACCAGAATCTCTAAATGGTTTGGACAAAGATACAGAAAAAGGCCCAACAGCTTCAGGACAATCTGGTGAAGGGGAAAAGTCAGATTCTTCTAAGTCCGACTGTGCAAGTTCTGGAGACTCGGACAACGTGCCTCTAGTAGTATACTAAACCTTTCTTATTATGTACGATGGGTCAAGATCTTATTACACTCTTCAGGTTTTTACACTAGTTACACCCTCCATGGATACATGTTCCAAGTACTGTTTTCTTGATGGGTGGATGATCTTCTCCTTTGTAGATAGATGACCCACCAGAAAAACTGATTGTTTTGAAACACCTAAACCCATATGACTTGGTGGAGAGATGGTGGTAAGAGAGCTTATTGCTTCAACCAATGTATTGCGGGTTCAAGATGTTTCTGGTGAGATTAGTTTTTGGATCATCTACTATGGGAGGTTTGACTAGTGTAAACTGAAAATGGTGACAACAGATCCTGACCCATGTGTCAAACGATTGCTGAATAACTTTCTGGAGATTCTAACTTTATCATTTGGCTAATGCAGAGTGTGTGGAAGCGCAAGGCAAGGTAAGCAGGCTAAAACACCTTCTCGGAAATATTACGTGCTACAGGCATTCCGGTGAATTTGTCCCATTGGCAATCTAGTCGTTTGAAAACATAACGGAGCCAACATGATATACAATAGGAATTTCTGTGTAGTTGTCCTGTTGTCATTTGTAATAGCGGCTAGTGTAATCGTAGAACTTCATTCTTATGCTTGCTTTCTAACCTTAATCCTACATACAGAGATGTTTGTATAAGCTGGTGACATGTGGTAAACTCCCATTTGCAACATATTTAAGTGACGTCCCAATGCATCTTGCAAGACTACTACTGGGCCTTGACTCCCAGGCTCCAGCCTTGCAGGACTCAAACCCCAAAACCGTAAATCCAAAATTGTGTCCCAGAGTAGGTGTTTTATGTTAATTGTTGGCCCAATTTCAGGAATCTTATCTCTGGTTATATTAGGTATTTGTTCTTTAATATCTAAACGAGTCAACCTTCGGTTTAGCATCGTGTGAATTCTGAGAGGTGTGAGGGGAACTCTAAAGTTCAGTACTCTCTGATTTTGAACAAGAAGTTTATCTTGTGTTCCTGATACAACCATGGGGTGTTTGAGAAGAAGTAGCTTAAGCCCAACATCAACCTCGACTCGTATATTCCAAGCGGAATTGCTGCGCAAATCCTCGTTTACCCATATATGCTAAATGTAAAATCAGATGCGCATGCAAAAAATGGTGCAGGTTCCTTGAACGCAACGATGTAGAAGAGAGAACAACTTTGTGATACAAGAAAACCCATACACTGTCAGAGGAAATTGGTGTCTTCTCTGTAGATTGACCCATCATCCTTGGAGGTAGTTTAAAAAGGGGTTGATTCCCATTTAAAAATAGAATGGTTTTAAATTGAGGTAGTTTAAAAAGGGGTTGATTCCCATTAATGGTTTTGAAATTCATTACTGATTCATAGAATCCTTTTCCTGAGGAATATCAATCTTTGGCGTGTCATCGAATAGACAGGTCTGGTTTTAAATGCAACAGCGAGATTAATGATTACAAGTTGGTAACAACTTCAAGTTCTTCTACTGATTGCTTCATGGGATAGCATCACGTAAGTAGGCACAAGCAATCTTTATTTATTACTAAAAAAAGCGAAGGTACAAAAGCAGAGGATGAAGACATTGATTGTAATGGAGATTGGTTATTCGGGTTTGAAAATGAAGCTGAGATGTTAGTAATGTTTGGTTGAATCGTTTGAGAAGCAGAAAACAGAGGAGCACATCCTGAACATGGATTTGTAAAAATTATTTTTAAAACTAGATTGGTGAAGATTATTTGTCATTGAATCCATTTGATCCTGTCTTCCTTTCTTCTCGGTCATCTTCCTCTTGTTTTCGTTTTAGATTTATATGGCTTTGCTGCTTTTCTGTTATGTTTGGATGTAAATGTCTATGAGTTGAAAAACAAGATGGGTTAAAGCATACAGTGGTTCATTCTTTGGTGAATTTAGCTTAAATTTGTGTGCCAGTTTTGGTTGCATATCGTTTATATGGTGTTGAGGAGACAACATTTGCAGTTATCCATCTAGCTCAGACATCAAAGTGCAGTGTGATTGGAAAAATTACTTCGGACAGATGTTGTATATATACAGATGGATGCTTTGTCTAATATGATTCGATTCGTATTTGGGTCGACTTATAAAATTATAGACCTACTTTTATATTGGGATGGAATAGTTAAAGGTAAGACTGAATGCATTTAGAATGAAGAGAGTTACAGGGGCTCCAAAATTAATTGAGGGGCTCCTCTAATAAGACGAAATAGAGACATTGAAATGAAATGTGAAATTCTTGAGTAGTCTACCTCCCTTCGAATACCAAATCCCGTGGTGGATTCACAATCCACTGCCTTGATCCATTTGGCTACATCCGTCCCCTAATATTTAAATTAGATATCACTCAAGGTTAGATATTTGAGTAGTTATTTATTATCTTTTATGAAGTAAAACACAAAAATCCCTTATCCATAATATTTTCACAATACCCAAACCACCCCTCATTAGTAATGTTAATTACATAAATTAGTTAAGATTAATTCAAACTAATCATGATTAATTAAACATAATCTTTTACCTAATCAAATGATTTGAATTTTTTTTTATTTGAATTTGTGTTTGGTGGGAAGAAAAACTTGATGAAATCACGATTTGAAAGATTCAAATTTTGTTGTTCAGAGAAATTTACGGTTGGGTTTCATGTCGAACCCAACCGTAACCATAAGAAAACCGAAGAACACCAATTTTTAGCCAGATTTACGGTTGGGTTTTCAACAAAACCCAACCGTAAATCAAAGAACAATGATGAGCACCATGTTTTGTGCAAAGTTATGGTTGGGTTTTAAACCATACCCAATTAAGTAGAAGAAAATGATGAACACCATTTTCCCAAAAGTTACGGTTGGGTTTTAAAGGAAAAACCAACTGTAACTAATCCTTTTGATGATTGATTTTTTTTGTAAAACTTGAGTTTTAAAAATCAAAATTTTGAAATAATTCAATCATTTTTACTAGATTGAAGGTAAATTGGGTGTTTGAAACAAAGAAAAAAGGAAAAACACACAAATTAGATAATCCAAATTTGTGTTATCCAGTAGAATTTACGGTTGGGTTTTGGCTTATAACCCAACCGTAACACTTCTGTTAATATTTGTTCCAATTTCAACACATAATTACGGTTGGGTTTTGCCTTAAAACCCAATCGTAGCCAGTAGAACTTACGGTTGGGTTTGGCTTATAAACCAACCGTAACATATTCTGTTAATTTTTGTTTCAATTTCAACACAGAATTACGGTTGGGTTTTGCCTTAAAACCCAACCGTAGACAAGTTGTGGTGTTTGTACAAAATGTATTACGGTTGGGTTTAGTTATCGGACCCAACCGTAAATGGTCCTGTTAACTGTTTTTTGATTTTCAATATACTCCAAAATTGGGTTTAAAACACAACTTTGTAACTTATTCCTTCTATTGTAATAGATTTAAAGTAGTACATTAAAGGAAAAAAACAAAGGAAACGAAATACAATAGACCATTGGATGATTACACTTAAACACTTAAAGATAATGGCGATAATCAAACACCCGACTTGTTTCCATAATACGGTAGCAATCTGTATGCTTGAACTCCTCCCCATATTTGATTCTATACTGCTCCATAGACAACACATGCTGAAAAAAACAAATCAATTATTAGTTTGAGTTTTTGAAATCTCTTTTTAATTAACGATTTATTAATCGACAAACTTACCCTTTCCACACCGTTCTCGTAGGGATTTGTTTCGAATCTCATTTGCTTTTCCAGTTTTAAGTTGTTCATTTGTCGATACAACGTCTCTAACCGTCTCTTAATGGCTCTCCACGGCCTATGATTTACATTCCCCTCTAATGCCGCAAACATTCGAAATACCTGCTTCCACCATTCTTCGGTATCTTGACCCTCATACCAACTTTGTTGTGAAACAACGTTGTTATTGTTGTTATAGAAGGCTCTATCGTAAGCATGCTCTAGCATCGTATGCCACGCTCGAACAATTGCAACATCTTCATCATTCGTGTATGTGTTTACCATTTTTAGTGGTTGAAAGGGTATGGTGAGAATAATGAGAAAGTCTAGAATTATAATGAGAATGAAAGTGATAGAGAATAATGAGAAAGTGACAAGTAAAGGTTTCCTTTTATAGGGAAAAAGGAACCAACGGCTAGATTTTTGAAACAAAAAATCCGTTGGAATTGTGTACTTTAAGGAGACGGAAATTCAGACATTTTGAGAATCCCGCAGAATTTACGGTTGGAGTTTGAGGTGAAACCCAACCGTAATCTAGTTGTGGTGTTTCTACAATTTATTTACGGTTGGGTTTAGTAATCGAACCCAACCGTAAAATGATTTTTAGAGTGAAATGTAGTTACGCTTGGAAAGGCTCACCTAACCCAACCGTAACTTCTAGTGTTAGCATTAGTGAATATTTTACCATATTGTTACGGTTGGGTTTTGCCTTAAAACCCAACCGTAATCTAGTTGCGTTGTTTGTACAATTTTTGTTACGGTTGGGTTTAGTAATAGAACCCAACCTTAAATATGAATGTTTGTAGTATGAATTGTAGTTACGGTTGGGTTGAGTCATGGAAGCCAACCGTAAAAGCAGTTTTTAAGACAAAATTAGTTATGCTTGGGTTTAGTTCATTTTCTTATCAAATACCAGAGTTGTGAAAAACCTTATTTTTAACATTAAAGGAAGAACCAAAGGAAACAAAATACAGTAGATCATTAGATGATTACACTTAAACACTTAAACACTTAATCATAACGGCGAAACTCAAGATAGAAACTTTGTTCCAAGATACGACAGCAATCTGTATGCTTGAACTCCTTCCCATATTTGATTTTATACTGC
>JAJJMC010011190.1:0-12500 GCA_023531435.1 Papaver californicum | reverse complement strand
ACGATACTCATGGAGAAAGAATCGCAATAAATGCAAAGAGGGGACATCTTGTATCCAAGAGCGTAGGATTCGAACCAAGATTTCCAGATGGACAGGGTAGGGTATTAGTATATCTGACACATGAGTTAAATGTGATAATTTATCCTCTAAAAAAGGAAATATTGAATGAATTGATCGTAAATTTTGAGATTTTCTATCCTTTCCTTCTAGAAAAGATACTAATCGTAGTGAAAATGGAATTTCTACTATGACTGCAAGCCCCTCGGATATCATTTGATAATAAACATTTGGGTTGTGCGCAACAAAATTTTTTTGTTTAGAAACATTTGTCGAACTCAAAAAAGGAAAATGTTTCTGTTGATACATTTGAGTAATTAAACGTTTCACAAGCAGTGAACTGGATTTATTATCATAACCTACATTTTTCACGGATTCATAAAGAATTGATCCATTTAAACCATGATCATGAGCAAGTGCATAAATATACTCCTGAAATAGAAGTGGATATAGGAAGTCTTGTTGCCGAGATCTATCTATTTTGGAATATGCTTCTAATTCCTTCATTTGAAATTCGATTTGAAACAAAGGCAAAGGATTTCTTGGGTTCACAAATGATACATAGTGCGATACAGTCAAAACAAGGTATATAGTAATAAAAGACTAGACACCTCGGATACAGATAGGCTAATCAACGGATCCTCCCTTTTTTAATCCAATTGATAATGGTTAGAAATCCTTTATTTTTGCAACCCGATCGCTCTTTTGATTTTGGAAAAAATGAATCTTTATCAATATACCCCTTCTTCTACACATTCGTCTCCCCTCCATACTATAATGAAGATATAGTGAATAGTTAGGATTTATAAAAAAATAGATAATCCACTTATAGGAGAACCTTTTACCGCGTTAGGCACTAATATATTTTTAACGTATAATTAGATCGGGTAATCATTCAAATTAAGAACAAAAGCCCGTTGCTTTTTATTTACCTATAATTGGAGCCGTATGGCTCTATCCATTTATTCACTCGACCCATCCGTGAATTTCTTTTGTCACGCTCCAAGAATTCAAACAATATTTTGTACCGATCTGGTAAGGATGAAGAATTCTCAGAGTTTTGCATTGATACGACATGCTATTTTTTCCATTCATTCCCTTTCAGGATCAGTCGTGGTCTTACAAACTTTACCAATGGTATGGACGAATCCGTTGCTTCATCCAAATGTGTAAAAGAATCTAGCCGCACTTAAAAGCCGAGTACTCTACCGTTGAGTTAGCAACCCAAATAATGTAATTATGGTGTGTAGATATGATCGAAATAAAAAAAGAAATAGATTAGATTGAACGGCCACATCAAAGGATTAAACTAGCAACAAATCGACAAAAGGTTTTTAGGACCGATTCGGAATATAAAAATGAACAAATCATATGAAAATAGAAGAAATTCCCAGATAAAAAAAGAGAGATTCTCCTTTATTTGTCTATTTTTTCATAAAAAAGGGTCCTCTTGTGTTACAGCAAATCTAACGAGCACTTTTTTTGAAGTAAAAAACAAAACTTATGGGACGTGGATAAATAGATCCATTTATCCACGATCCAATTATATTTGTTCAATACACTATTGTCAATATGAACGTTGAAAACATAAAGAAAAAAAGACAAAACCCGAATATAACAAAAGGGACAATAAGCAAGCTTAACCCCCTTTTCTTGGTGTCATCCTAACAAAAACCAAACCATATCAAGAAAAAATATTTCATTATTTCGAGAATCGATAATATTCGAGAATCGATAATATGGGATTATATGAAAGCAATCTAATAGTAAATTCGTATAAATAGAACAAAAAAAAAAGAGTGAAAAAAGAAGAAATTCCAGGAAGTTCACATTATGGAACCCTCACTTTCTTTATCTTTGTTCATTATTTAAAGTTCGTTTGATTACCGGGAAGAAGTTCCTTAAACACCTCTGCCTTCTTTGAAATATCATGAACGGTTCCTGTGGGTTGAGCGCCTTTTTCAAGGAAATAGAGAATAGCGGGAACGTTTGAATAAGTTTGATTCTTTATCGGATCGTAAAAACCCACTTTTCGAAGATCTCTTCCTTCTCTTCGGGATCGAACATCAATTGCAACGATTCGATAGATGGCTCATTGGGATAGATGTAGATGAACAACGCCCCCCCTAGAAACGTATAGGAGGTTTTCTCCTCGTACGGCTCGAGAAAGAATGATTTGAATTTATGTATATAGTTCCAAATAGATTGAGAAAATAATAAAATCCATTAGACTTTTTTTGAATTCCTTTTTTTCTTCCTTCCCGCAGAAAAGAAAAAACATTCGTACTCATAACTCAAGTTGTATAATTATCAAAGAGCTCAAAGGAAAATCCTTAAGCTTAGGCATTTTATTTATTGAGCTGTCTCTAACCCCCTTGCTTTGTCTTGTTTAGAGTCCATTTTTTATTCCTCGCCCTGACCGAACCTATTGTTGAGACAACAGAAAATGGTGTTTTCTTGTTCCGGGATCCTTTATCGTTGCTTTGAATCATTGGGTTTAGACATTACTTCGGTGATATTTAATCTTTCAAAACGGCAGCAACATACCTTTTGTGATTTCTTTCTATCGAAGAATCAGATGAAGGATTGATTCCCATGCGATACACTTTTGTTTTGATCAAAATAGTTTCGTTTTTTGACAATTCCAAGAAAAGAATTTCCTTTTTTTGAAACGTTTGCTCGAATTGGATCCTTTCTATTTCTATATTGAAGATATACTTACGAAGTTGTTCCGACTTATTGATTGACACTAACCCTAGACCCTTGCCCCTGAGAAATGAATCAATACTTTCTACTCGAGCTCCATCATGTACTATTTACAACCCAGCAAAAAGGGATTGTTCTAGTGGAACAGAACAAACTATGTCGAGCCAAGAGCACCTTCATTCCTATATAAAATGGTGGATGTAAGAATCCACAACCGATCATGTCCTTCAAGTCGCACGTTGCTTTCTACCACATCGTTTTAAACGAAGTTTTACCATAACTTTCCTCTAGTTTGGAGCCGGTATGGAATTGATTCAATATGGAATCATGAATAGTCATTAGTTCAATCGGTACATAGTAATCTATACTTTCATACTTTCTTTTTCTATATGGAAAGGTCCTTTTTTCTGGAGAAGTCTCCGCAAAGGATTCAATTTAATTAACCCTATCTTTTATTCTATGAGCAAAAGAATTAATAAAGAAAATGAAGAAAAAAACGCTTTTCTTTAATCTGCATCTTCAACAGAACAGATTGTTCAAGACCATCAATCATGAAAGATTCAACCTTTCTCGAACAACTAAGCTAAAAACAAAACACCTAACTAAAAAAAAGAAGGGTCTTTCATTATATTTCTAATACCGGAACAAAATGAATATTAAGTATTAACCAAAGAAACGAGTCCAATGAACTGGAAAGGCCAGAAATGAGTTGATAGAATTAAAGTTAACAAATCTCACATCTCTTCGAGAACCAAAGATTGATAAAACATCATGAAAAGCGTTTCGTTTTTCAAATTTTCTATTTCAATAGAATTTTGATTATTTGATCGTGAAATCAATTAAAGGATTTAGTAATCAGATCATAGCCTGTAGTTAAAAAGGTTTAATAGATATCTCATTTCCGACTCAATCACCCATCTATTTTGAATGAATCATTATCTCGGTGATGGAATGAAAATTCAATTAGTCCCAAGAGCCCCTTCTTGTTTAGTTTAGACTTCCAAGATCCACAGAGAATTAATAACTAATAACTGGACTCCACTATTTACTTTAGTGATAGGGGGGTAAGGTAGAGCTTTTTCGCATTTTCACTTTGAATGCGTTCTTTTTTTTTTTATGGATATAGACCATAAAGTCTTTCTAAGCAACTAGGAATATCGATGGAACAGGCAGACGCGGAAGAGCCCATCTCATTTTTGAATTCAACTATTGAGCTATTTCCTGGCCAGGGAGGATAGGAAATAGATCTCGCTCTATCGGCATGTCATTTGCCCTGGGTTGTTTTGCGAGAAAAAGGGTAAGATATGATTCAGAAAAGAATCAGTAGAACTCAGAAAAAAAGATTCGATTTTATTCAACATTACACTTTGAACCTAATTGGACTGCTCTGGGACGGAAGGATTCGAACCTCCGAGTCGCGGGACCAAAACCCGTTGCCTTACCGCTTGGCCACGCCCCATTTATATTTATATTTGACACCAATAAACACTAATATCCGTATTGTTTATTCGTCAATTCCCACCCAAATCTCTATGGAATAGAGTAGATTGTTGCTAGGATTTAATGCATATAGTTGTAGAATTTAACTTAATTTATTGATCATTACATAGAATTCAATTAAGATATTGTATGAAAGTATGACTCCTTCTGTTCTCGGTTGAGAATTGAAGGATTTGTGATTGAGCAAGTAAAAAAAAAGAAGAATTTGAATCTACCTTACTTTCTTCCTTTTTTTCCTTAATATCAATGACTCAATCAAAATACAATTATCTCCAAGAAGGAAATGTTTGTTATGCTTAATATCTTTAGTTTGATCTGTATCTGTCTTAATTCTGCCCTTCATTCGAGTAGTTTTTTCTTCGCCAAATTGCCCGAGGCTTATGCTTTTTTTAATCCAATTGTAGATGTTATGCCAGTAATACCTGTGCTCTTTCTTCTCTTAGCCCTTGTTTGGCAAGCTGCTGTAAGTTTTCGATGATATTTTTTTACTACTGTCCTACAAACATGTATGATTTTTTGATAAAAAAAGAGTCTAACAATTAATAAGATCAGCTAAGTCTTATATTCTGAACCCTCGATCCAAACATTTGAATTCTTGGATAATTGCGAGAAATCTTGATCACCTCCCCAACTTGACCTTCTACTTCAAGGGCCCTATTCAATTTAGGGTCCCCCACAATATAATATAGAATTGTGTCATAAAAAAGCGTTTCCGTAACGAAAGAATCTTATTACAAACGAATTTCGAAAAATTACTTTCTTTTCGAGAAACTACTTCGTTTCTTGGTGTAAAAAGAGGATATGTGGTATAAAAAAGGATAGTCTATTCCCTTTTTTTACAAAAATGATCTTGGAGATTGTGTAATGCTTACTCTCAAACTCTTTGTTTACACAGTAGTGATATTCTTTGTTTCTCTTTTTATCTTCGGATTCCTATCTAATGATCCAGGACGTAATCCTGGACGTGAGGAATAAAAAAGAGGAAAAAGCTTTTTTCTTGCTTGTTGGTTTATTCATTTTCTTTTTTTTTTTATTCCAGACATTTAACTATGAGAAAATAAGATAAAATGCAATGAAAAGGTCTCGATCTTTTTTTGAATGCAAAAAAAAGAAAGTCATCGGAGGAAACGGAAAGAGAGGGATTCGAACCCTCGGTACAAATAAATCGTACAACGGATTAGCAATCCGCCGCTTTAGTCCACTCAGCCATCTCTCCAAATTGAAAAAATTACTATGTTACGGTTACGCTTGAAGCCAAAAAGTCTTTATTTTTTCTTTCACTTTATTCTATAGATAGATAAGATAGATACAAATTGGATTAGCAATCCAACTCGAATTTCATTTCGATAATGGGTATATCTTCCATAGAAAGAAAAAAAATATCCCCCCTTTTTTAGCCGAAAGCTCCTTTTATTCCCCGGCCTGGTCAGTACCTAGCCGGGCCATTTCTTACTTTATTCCAACGCAATGAATGATGGATCAACTCATTTCTCTGATTTGAAAACAAAAATACTTGTTATTGAAACAACAACGACAGGAACACGTAAGACTATTTCCAATCTTATGGTATAGGATAGAAGTGTCTTTGCTTTTTTTATCAATTTGGAAAAAGAGGGACCTATCCTATTTCTTAATATTATAACTCTAATTTCGTTATTTCTTCAAGGGCAGTCTTTATTTGAAGACTTGAGTTGAGTCCATAAAAAAGACTCCGGGTTTTTATACTAGATCCAGTTGATTGGCTCGAATTCCTAAAATTTACCGGCGGAATATGAATAAAATAAATAGGGAAAGGGTATTTTCAAAAAATGAAAGAGTCAAACTTTCTCTCTTTTTTGAGAAAATTTTGTATTTTCTTCTAAAGGATTGGAGGGTTGAAAAAACGGAGCTACGGATTCTTACACAATTTTTTGTGACTTCAGTGGCTCTTTCTTTAAAGAACCCCCCAGCCCAGCAAAATAAAAAGATATAACCCTTTTGTTTAATAAGACTTCTTTTCCTACCTCATCAAGTTCTCCCGACAAAAAGCGTCAACGCTCCAATTTAATAATTCTATTCTGATCCTATCTTGATTATGTAGGATTCCCTTGTTCGACAAAGATTCCATTCATATACAATAATCAATTGTAGCGGGTATAGTTTAGTGGTAAAAGTGTGATTCGTTCTATTAATCCCTTAAATAGTTAAGGGGTCTTTCGGTTAATTTGTATTCCGATCAAAAACTTTCTTTCTTAAAAGGATTTTATCCTTTACCTCTCAATGACAGATTTGAGGAAGAATATACATTCTCGTGATTTGTATCCAAGGGTCAATTTAAAATGGAAAATTGGATTATGGAATTGCGAAGCATAATTTTTTTTAGTTGGATCAAAACTTCCAATTAAATGAGTATGAATAAAGGGTCCATGGATGAAGAAAAAAGTGTATTTCAATCGTAACTAGATCTTCCTTTTTTTCTTTGTAGAAGGGAAATTGAAGCGAAATAGCTATTAAATGATGACTTTGTTTTACTAGGGCCATCAACATATTGTTTCAGCTCGGTGGAAACACAACTCTTTTCCTCAGGATTCGCACAGTAGAAATAGAGAACGAAATAACTAGAAGTATTTGTTAGAATTACCCCCTTCTAGAGGGATCATCTATAAAGCGAGTTGTTTTGAATGCATTCAGACAAAAAAGCTAACATAGGTGTTATGGGTCAAAATTTTTTTTACAACTTAGATTTTGGAATCTATCCATTTTCCATAAAGGAGCCGAATGAAACCAAAGTTTCATGTTCGGTTTTGAATTAGAGACGTCAAAAAGAAAGGCTGAATCGACGTCGACTATAACCCCTAGCCTTCCAAGCTAACGATGCGGGTTCGATTCCCGCTACCCGCTCCATTTTAATTCTGATATACGCATCATTAAAGTAAATAAGCATATTTATTCCCTCAATTTTTTCACAAAAGAACCTGGTTCCTTTTTTACAAATAGGAAGATAGTAAAGGAAAACGAGAAAGAGAAAATACGGAATGAAAAGGCGTCCATTGTCTAATGGATAGGACAGAGGTCTTCTAAACCTTTGGTATAGGTTCAAATCCTATTGGACGCAATTTATTTCCATCTATTTTTTTATCTTTTTATGTCAAGAAAGATATTTGGAATGATTTAAATAAGAAACGTTTCTCGACGATTTACTAAGAGTAATCAACTTCTTTATGCTTGTTCCTGAAGTAGAAACCGTTCTATCTGTTCCTTAATAGCTTCCTTCAAAAGAACTTCTGCTTCCTCCGGAAATTTCTTGGTAGAAGATATGATTTCTTGCAATTGAGGTTTATTCGTTTTTAAGTAAGTACGTAATTGAACGAGGAATTTCTTTACCTGATCTATTTCTAACGAATCAAGATACCCATTCGTTCCGGTATAAATAGTCATTACCTGTTCTTCCACGGTGAGAGGGGCCGATTGGGCTTGTTTGAGCAATTCACGTAATCGTTGACCTCTTGCCAATTGATTCTGAGTTGCTTTATCGAGATCAGAAGCAAATTGTGCAAAGGCTTCTAACTCTGCGAATTGAGCCAGCTCTAATTTTAATTTGCCAGCTACTTGTTTCATGGCTTTAATTTGCGCCGCAGATCCTACTCTGGAAACAGAAATCCCCACATTTATAGCAGGTCGGATTCCGGCATTGAATAGATCGGCGGATAAGAATATTTGTCCATCTGTAATGGAAATTACGTTGGTAGGGATATAAGCCGAAACATCCCCAGATTGAGTCTCTACTATTGGTAAAGCAGTCATACTTCCTTCACCTAAAAGAGTACTTAATTTAGCGGCTCTTTCCAAAAGGCGTGAATGCAAATAAAAAACATCTCCTGGATAAGCTTCGCGGCCTGGAGGTCTCCGTAATAGAAGAGACATTTGACGATAAGCTTGTGCTTGTTTGGAGGGATCATCATAAATGATTGAAGTATGTCGTTCACGGTACATAAAATATTCAGCCAGAGCCGCTCCTGTATAAGGGGCGAGGTATTGTAATGTAGCAGGTGAGTCTGCCATTTCGGCTACCACAATAGTATAATCCATTGCCCCCCGTTCCTGGAAAGTAGTCACTACCTGAGCTACAGAAGATGCTTTTTGACCAATAGCTACATAAACACATACTACATTTTGCCCTTTTTGATTCAGAACTGTATCCGTGGCTACTGCTGTTTTACCGGTCTGCCTGTCCCCAATAATTAATTCTCGCTGACCGCGCCCTACAGGGATCATTGAATCAATAGCAATAAGTCCCGTTTGAAGAGGCTCATATACAGAACGTCTTGAAATAATACCTGGAGCGGGAGATTCAATTAACCGGGATTCAGAAGATGAAATTTCACCCCTACCATCAATAGGTTTAGCCAGAGCATTTACAACACGACCCAAATAAGCTTCGCTCACAGGTATCTGAGCAATTCTTCCCGTTGCTTTTACAGAACTTCCCTCTTGTATCATTAAACCGTCACCCATTAATACAACACCAACATTATTTGATTCCAAATTAAGAGCAATGCCTATTGTACCTTCTTCAAATTCTACTAATTCTCCTGCCATTACTTCATCAAGACCATGAATACGAGCTATACCGTCGCCTACTTGAAGTACGGTGCCGGTATTCACAACCTTTACTTCTCTATTATATTGTTCAATACGTTCACGGATAATAGTACTAATTTCGTCGGCTCTAATGGTTGCCATGAGTCTTTCTTAATTCTTTTTTAAAAGCAAAGGAAAAAAATAATGCCTGCAGTACAAAAGACTAATCGGTTATTTCTTTCATCGCCCCAAACATGCCAATATTAGCATTGATGGTGCGTAAATGTAACTCGCTGTTCAAACAACTATTCAGAGTTCCTAGAGCTCCTTGTAAGGCTTGTTGGAAAACTCGTTGTCGGACTTGATTAATCGCTTTTTGTTGTTCAAACTGAATGGTTTCGTTTTTGTAATTTTCTAATTGTACCAAATTCTTATAAGTTGAATTAATCAAATTTGATTTTTCTCGTTCTATCTCAGAATATCCATTCACTCGAAACTGATCGGCTTCCATTTCCACTTTTCGTAAGCGAGCCCTGGCTTTCTCCAGCTGTTCAATGGCCCCTCCACGTAATTCTTCTGAATTTCGAATAGTACTCAAGATCCTCTGTTTTCGATTATCTAATAAATCACTTAATGAAAGTAGATTCTCTTCCCATTCATTTCAAAACTTCCACGATCTCTTCCCGAACCAAACATGAATCTTTCGATTCATTTGGCTCTCACGCTCAGTTACTTATAGGGGATTCCATATTTTTTATGTAATGAGCCTATCCTCTCTTCTCTGTTCGTATTCCAAAATATCAAAACGGATCATTGATCCACGACCATAATATTTGGAGGACTCTTCCGACCAGACAAAAATCTGTAATTATCGGCAAAGTTGTTTATATTTTTTTCTGAAAATCCAAAAAATGCTTCTTACTTTAATACATAGGTCGTCGATTCGGCATTGAAAAAAGGGATCCTTCCTTTTTCCAGTAACAGGTTCAAATCGTTTTATCGATATGAGTGTTCTATATCGAATAAATTGCCAACTTTTTTTGAAACCATTTCCATACTAACATAGTGGTAGAAAGAGTACCATGTAGCGCCTAGACTTCAAACGGTTTAGCTTTAACCATGTTAATAGTTCCACATTATTGGTTGATAGAGAATCAAAGTGTATTTACTTTACCAATGAGTCGCGAAATGCTATGGTTCTTACATATGATTTCTTTACTTTTTCAGAAGTAATTCGCGAGATCGTGCACCCTTCATTTACTTAGTTTAGTTCTAAAGAAAAAAGAAAGTGCAGCTGGTTAGATCCAGCCTATTCTTGAAATAAACAACCCGCACACACTCCCTTTCCAAAAAAGATCAATACGCCAAGTACTACACTTAGATTTATTGGATTTGTTGCTAAAATATCGGTATTAAACCCGAAACTCCCGGCGGATGGCCAGTGACCCAAAGAAACGAAAGAATCGGTTACATTTTTCATATGATCTCCTCTTATAGATAGGACTAACAAAATAAAACAGAGTTTGTATCAATTCGTCCCTTTTTTTATTGTTTGATTAATTTTTGATTTCCTTTTTTTTTACATAGATTTTATTATTCCATTTTGCATTTTTTTTATTTCATTTGAGGTTCCCACTCAAAAACACACTTATTAGAATTAGGTCCAGATCTCATGTCAGTCGTGAAATACCTCATCTTTTGCAACGCTTTCTAAAAAAAAAGGGTTTCGTTGGACTAAGAACGGGAAGGAAGAAAGCGAGTAGGTCTGCTAATTCCTCATCCTCAAATCAGTCCTTCCCACGGATATTGTCTCAAAAAAAAGTGATTGTAAGAGTAAAATCTTGATAGAATTCAAAAAAGCAGGTAGGAAATCCAGGGCAATAAAATGGAGAAAAAAACTTTCAAATTCTTAGGATTAAACAAAAGGATTCGCAAATAAAAGTGCTAATGCCACAACCAAGCCATAAATTGTTAAAGCTTCCATAAAAGCCAGACTCAGCAATAAAGTACCTCGTATTTTACCCTCCGCCTCTGGTTGTCTCGCAATACCTTCTACGGCTTGTCCCGCAGCAGTACCTTGACCAACTCCAGGTCCAATAGAAGCAAGCCCTACGGCCAATCCAGCAGCAATAACGGAAGCGGCAGAAATCAGTGGATTCATGGTAAGCTCCTCGCACCAAAATAAATAAATGGTTAATGATACAATCAACCAATAAATAATGCCTTATGATTCCATTACTAACATATATCCAATTGAAGTAATTATATTATTGAATCGTCAGAACTACTTCGATTTCTCGTTTTTAGTTCCCATCCATCGAGTCTTTATCAATTAGCAATCCATAAAGCTCTTCCATTTCTTAGTTCCAAAGCATTCTTTCAATTCTTCGTTATTTTTCTCTTCTATACTATATGCTCTTGGTTTCATGTGTTTATTCATTCGTCACAGACGAAATGGAAGGACTTCTATTGGAATCCTCATCGAAATTCAGAGTGGGATCGTAAAGGAAATAAGATCTATGGATAGTTCATATATAACTAGTCAATATCTAATATCACATATACATATGTTTCTTCCATAGTGTAAACCAACTATTGAATTCTCATCCTATATGCATTCGAATTCTAGAAAAAACATACACAACAATAGGTTTATAGCCATTACATATACCTAAGTCGATCCCCTAACCTATTTTTTATGAAGCCCATTTGTCACTTCCTCTTTGCCCTTTAGTTATCATTATCCCGTATGAATCCAAATGGGCGGGTTGGTTGGTTCATTATCATTAGCCCGAATCATTACATATCAATACAATATCAGGATTTGGTTGATGAAATTGCATGGAATTAATTCGAATTTTGGACAATCCTTGAATTAAAAAAATTTAAATGCCAATCCATCGTTCTATAGAAACATCGTTTTTTGTTTAATCACAATCAAAGTTAGATAGCATAACAATTTGGATTCAAATTATGAACCCTAATATAATTCTAATATTGTAATTGAATGAACAAATAGAAGTGGGGGGTATGACATCAATCGGCCAAGAATCTTAGGAAAAAGATCTTTTAGATCTCTTTCCTTTATTTTAAATTCCCGAATATCAATCAGAAAAGCTAGTTAATGATGACCCTCCATGGATTCGCCTATATAAGCCGCGGCTAAAGTTGCAAAAATAAGAGCTTGAATCCCGCTTGTAAATAATCCAAGAAACATGACAGGTATAGGAACCACTGAAGGTACTAAAGAAACAAGAACAACAACTACTAATTCATCAGCCAATATATTCCCGAAAAGCCGAAAACTTAGTGATAAGGGTTTTGTGAAATCTTCTAGGATGTTAATTGGTAAAAGGATTGGAGTTGGTTGAATGTATTTACCGAAATAACCCAACCCTTTTTTGGTAAGACCCGCATAGAAATATGCCACGGACGTGAGTAAAGCTAAAGCAACGGTAGTATTTATATCATTCGTAGGTGCGGCTAACTCCCCATGAGGTAACTGTATTATTTTCCGAGGTAAAAGAGCCCCTGACCAGTTAGAAACAAAAATAAATAGGAACATAGTTCCAATAAAGGGAACCCAAGGACCATACTCTTCTCCAATCTGAGTTTTGCTCAAGTCTCGAATGAATTCAAGGACATATTCGAAGAAATTCTGACCATTGGTCGGAATA
>JAJJMC010011174.1:0-15265 GCA_023531435.1 Papaver californicum | reverse complement strand
TAAATTCAGATCTCATGTTACAAAAATTGGATGACTTGGAAGAAAGAAGAGAAGTGGCACTCCAAAAAATGGAGAATTATCAAAGGGGATTAGCTCGAGAATACCATAAGCGTGTAAAATCCCGAAATTTTGTCCAAGGTCAATATGTCCTCCGACAAATAACAGAACATCAAAGGGACAAAAGAGCAGGAAAATTCGCACCAACATGGGATGGACCATATGTGATTCAAGCACCGGCAGGACAAGGGTCGTACTATCTTCAGAATTTGCAAGGAGAAATTTTAAAGCATCCGTGGAATGCACAATACTTAAAGCTTTACTATCTGTGAATAACACCGCAAAAAGCAGGTACATAAACAATTAATTCATTAATTTCTTTTATAATCACTCCAGGAGCATCGTACCATGGAGAATTTTATAATTCCATTAATCCCGGGATGTCATATACTTTGAACCCAGGAATATCAAATCTTGGAGATTACCATGATAATCAAAATTCCGTTAATCTCGGAATTTCGTATACTCTGAGCGCTCAAAATCAATCCAGAAACATCATATTCTGGATATCGTTACGATTGACGACATAATCATACACAAAAGGTGAACATTATCCTTAGAGAATTTTATTAACAATAAAATTCTTATCAAGAAGGGGTTCCTAATTATTGGTTTATCAATTTTCAGAGTACAGTTCGGGACCAACCCTGTATCTTACCCCTGGCCCGGGTTTGTTTCGTATGTGTGGGATCTCGAACAACATGATTTGAGGTAAAAAGTACTTCAATTCATGGGACTTAGAAAATCATATGATAGCCAAAAAGATTACTTAATCATATTTTCTTGTGCAGGGAACAGCATAAAAGGCAAGTCTAAAAGTTACAAAAGAAAATCTTTGAAAAAACACACAAAGTACAAGATGGAGGAGTTAACAGAAAATGAAACTACAAAGAATATAATCAAATATCAGGAAGACCGGATCGAGATGGTGGAGGAGGAACTGCAGGCACAGGAGCGCGCTTATTAAGCACTGAAGGATCGGATTTTGCACGATCTAAAGCAGTATTGAAGGACATCGCAATCTTCGCTTTAGCTTCTTGCCTGACCCATTGTACAAAATCACGCCCAAAGTTGATTTCTTTATGAAGCTCTTCGATCTTTTGCTGATCTATTGCTACTTGAGTACTAAGATGTGATGATTGGTTTTTCTCTTCACTTAGTTGTGCAGTTAATGAATCAATCTCTCGATCACGAGCATTGATTTTAGAAAGTTCAGTAGATAGTCGAGCATGTAAATCCTCAATTTTTGTGGCGCTAAGAGTCACATTATATTCAGAAGTCTTTAACTCTTGAGTAATCTTTTCCACTGAATTTTTTGCTGAGTTAAGCTCAGTTTCTGCTTGTGTTGCACGATTCTTAGCCTCATTTAACTTTGTCTCCAGTTCTGAAAATACAAGAAAACATCAGACAAATTTTATGATATCAAGAGCTATAAAATCAGTTAAACCAAAAATGTACCTCTGACAACAGATTTAAACTCTAATTCTTTCTGAGTTAGCAATTTTACAACTTCTCGATATTTTGATTCTGCTTTATTACGCCTCCAACTGGCTAAATCAGAACTATCGTTCAGTTGAGTCAGTTTATCTCTAACCACATTCATCTCTTTGAAAACTTCCCTTGCATGATTATTCAATTGTACCATTCTACGTTCGATCCTAAATAATGTCTCCATATTTTCCACTGGACCTAGTATAAAATTTAAAAGTTTCATATAAATCAAGTAAATAAAATAGTAATTGAAAAGGAATGAAAAATAAACCTTGATTTTGATTCTGAAGATCTTGATTGTGATCTTCAATAATTCGGAGACGATCCTGTTGTTGCTGATGTTGATCATTATATTGATGTTGAAGCTGTTGAAGCTGTTGAAGTTGTTGTTGAAGAAGAGTATTTTGCTGTTGTAATTCATCATTCACCTGTTGTAAGGAGACATTCTTTTCCTTCATCTCCACTGATTCTTTCCTAAATATCAATTTCATCATGATGGCTCGAGCTTTATAAAATTTATAACCACTGAACAGACAGTCATTACCATATTGAAGTTGGGCTAAAGCCTGTTGTGGAAGTGAATATAATGAACTATCAGACAGAGTCAAAACTTCATTAAAGGTTGGAGGAGGCTTTACAGGAAATCTCTGCTCAAAAACATCACTCTTGGACCATGCATCCAAAGCTTCGTCCATGGGGATCGCACTAAGTGAATCCTTGAATCGAGACATGAAGCCAGAATCAGATTTGATAATATCAGGATTAGATGAAATATTCCAAAGCTCTTGAGAAAGAAACCATTTATATGCTTCTTCTTCGTCCCCAATTAAATTGAAACCTTCACTGGAGATTCGATCGGAAATAGATTTCAGAGTAGAAGGATCAGCACTTGGAATTGAAGTATCGACCTCAACAGCAATCGAAGGAGATCGAACCAAAATTTCAGAAGGGGCGATCGATTCTACAATTACTTCAGAAGTCCCTTCGACTTCAGGAGGGATCGAACTGGAAGGAGGGATCGAACTGGAAGGAGGGTTTTCATCTTCAGTACGATCAGTAATGTTAACTTCATCAACAATGGCGATATCAGCCTCAACATTCATGTTTCCCATACCACCAATTGGAAGTATCTCGGCATTATCTCTCTCCGATGTATTCTTTTCTTCAGAATGAGATACTTCATTCACTACATCAATAAGATCATCAATAACAATATCATCTCCCTCTTCTTGAGGAAGGCCAGAAAAAGTTTCCAATGCACCATTATCAGGTACAGGGGAATCAAGTACGAAATCAAATGGAAGTGGAGAAACAACGTTATAAAAATTGGATGAAGTACCAGAAGAAGGTGCAACCATAGGATTGGATCGTTCCGATACCACAATTTCTGCTGGCATCGAGGAAACTGGAATAACATCGATAGGATCAAACTGATCCAATGGAAGAGCAACCATCGAGCTTCCTTCTCCCCTATTCGAACTAGGAACCATCTCTCCTATAACCTCGGTTGAGAGTTCAAGAGTTCTAGGCCTCTTTTGCTTCTTCTCTGTTGCGAGAACTAATTTTCGCTTTCCTTTACCATCAACTAAGGGTTCGATTGTTTGTTCATCCTCGACGATCTGTCTATTCTCGACGATTTTAATACCACGATCAGGTGGAGGAAGAGGGATTCCGATGTCCAAAGAAGGATCGACCTGAAGTTAAAATAATAATAATAAAAAAAAAAAAAAACATTTAAAGAAGGCATTAAAGATCGATACACTATAAATAAAAGAAATGGTATCAACTAAGAATTCCGAACCTTGAAGTCAAATTTATAATCATCAAAGTTCAATTTCCAGGGGCAATAGTTCGGGAAACAATTACGAAGATGTTGAATTTCACTAGTAGGGAGATCACCATATACCCAAGGTCCCTCGATCAGAATAGGAGTGCGATACCACCTATAATCATGTTCTCGACGAATTCTCTCATTCGAAGGAAAATCAGCATTAGTGCGTGGGGCTACCTTGATTCTGGGATCATCAACTTCATGAAGAAGAGGAAACCCTTTTGAGCATTTGCGAACAGGACTAACACTCCATCTAACAAAATTCTTAATAGTAATACCATCACCATAAGTATTCTGGAAATTTTCAGGCGTATAATTATCACGTTCTGAGGGATCGGGAACATAGCAAGTAAGACGGGTACGAACCTCGCTGCGAAGGGTACATTCATCGAGAATCCGCCACCAATTACCATTATACTGTGTAATGGAACGAAGTTGAGTATGCGGGGCCCTGCTGCGAGTAGCAAGAACTGTGAATTGGAAAGGGTTATTTTTCTCATACAGAGGAAGATGAAGACCAGCTTCCAAGGCACCAACAGAAATTAATAATCTATGATGGGTATATTGAAATTTTCTCATCGAATCATAGGTCATCATATCGGAAGTACTATCCGCAAAAGAAACTTTAAACCCTTGAAGGTTATGTCTTCTTTTAAATTCTTCAATATCCATGGATCGATAGCTATAAGATGACATTGACCGTTTACTTTTGGGGGCAACATTAGGAATATCGGGAGAAGAATCCCGTACGGTGCGAGGTACAGCAGGAGAAGGAGTAGCAATAGATGAATCTCGACGGGAAACAGCATATTGAGATGAAGAAGTCCTACTTGATCTCCTATTTCCACCCTGGTTGCCGGTAGTATCAGATTTCCTTGGAGACATATTGAAGATCTGAGCAAAAAGAAACGAAAGAAAGAAAAGATTAACATATAAAGAAATTACCTATTAATAATTACAGTGTAAAAAAGAGCCTTTTTATTCATGCATAACCTGAGAATCACAATCTTCTCACTACATCGATAGACCCACAGCCATAAAAAGAAAAAATTTGAATCAAGAAAAGTAAAGTTACTTACATGAAGAAAAGAAATTAACAATGGTCAAAATGAAGTGAAGAAGAAACCAATTAACAAGAACAGAACTCCTGAGTAGTAGGAAGATTTGAAAAGATTAAGGAAAACAAGGTGCAGTAACTAAAAGAGAAAAGACAGCAGAAAATTACAGGATATTTAAAGGAGGAGAATAGTAACCGCCACAAGATGGGAGAACGAGATAATCGAAATTTTTTTTAAAAAAAGTGTAACTGACATAATCATGAGTATAAAAGTAATAAATACAGAGCCAGCGGAAAACTCGGAGAACGTGAAACTGAAAGTCCTTCTCTATTTTTCAAAATCTCGGATCGACCGTTGGATGATTTTGTAAAAAAGAGAAGGACTTTCAGTTTCACGTTCTCCGAGTTTTCCGCTGGCTCTGTATTTATTACTTTTATACTCATGATTATGTCAGTTACACTTTTTTCAAAAAAAATTTCGATTATCTCGTTCTCCCATCTTGTGGCGGTTACTATTCTCCTCCTTTAAATATCCTGTAATTTTCTGCTGTCTTTTCTCTTTTAGTTACTGCACCTTGTTTTCCTTAATCTTTTCAAATCTTCCTACTACTCAGGAGTTCTGTTCTTGTTAATTGGTTTCTTCTTCACTTCATTTTGACCATTGTTAATTTCTTTTCTTCATGTAAGTAACTTTACTTTTCTTGATTCAAAATTTTTCTTTTTATGGCTGTGGGTCTATCGATGTAGTGAGAAGATTGTGATTCTCAGGTTATGCATGAATAAAAAGGCTCTTTTTTACACTGTAATTATTAATAGGTAATTTCTTTATATGTTAATCTTTTCTTTCTTTCGTTTCTTTTTGCTCAGATCTTCAATATGTATCCAAGGAAATCTGATACTACCGGCAACCAGGGTGGAAATAGGAGATCAAGTAGGACTTCTTCATCTCAATATGCTGTTTCCCGTCGAGATTCATCTATTGCTACTCCTTCTCCTGCTGTACCTCGCACCGTACGGGATTCTTCTCCCGATATTCCTAATGTTGCCCCCAAAAGTAAACGGTCAATGTCATCTTATAGCTATCGATCCATGGATATTGAAGAATTTAAAAGAAGACATAACCTTCAAGGGTTTAAAGTTTCTTTTGCGGATAGTACTTCCGATATGATGACCTATGATTCGATGAGAAAATTTCAATATACCCATCATAGATTATTAATTTCTGTTGGTGCCTTGGAAGCTGGTCTTCATCTTCCTCTGTATGAGAAAAATAACCCTTTCCAATTCACAGTTCTTGCTACTCGCAGCAGGGCCCCGCATACTCAACTTCGTTCCATTACACAGTATAATGGTAATTGGTGGCGGATTCTCGATGAATGTACCCTTCGCAGCGAGGGTCGTACCCGTCTTACTTGCTATGTTCCCGATCCCTCAGAACGTGATAATTATACGCCTGAAAATTTCCAGAATACTTATGGTGATGGTATTACTATTAAGAATTTTGTTAGATGGAGTGTTAGTCCTGTTCGCAAATGCTCAAAAGGGTTTCCTCTTCTTCATGAAGTTGATGATCCCAGAATCAAGGTAGCCCCACGCACTAATGCTGATTTTCCTTCGAATGAGAGAATTCGTCGAGAACATGATTATAGGTGGTATCGCACTCCTATTCTGATCGAGGGACCTTGGGTATATGGTGATCTCCCTACTAGTGAAATTCAACATCTTCGTAATTGTTTCCCGAACTATTGCCCCTGGAAATTGAACTTTGATGATTATAAATTTGACTTCAAGGTTCGGAATTCTTAGTTGATACCATTTCTTTTATTTATAGTGTATCGATCTTTAATGCCTTCTTTAAATGTTTTTCTCTCTTTTTTTTTTTTTATTATTATTTTAACTTCAGGTCGATCCTTCTTTGGACATCGGAATCCCTCTTCCTCCACCTGATCGTGGTATTAAAATCGTCGAGAATAGACAGATCGTCGAGGATGAACAAACAATCGAACCCTTAGTTGATGGTAAAGGAAAGCGAAAATTAGTTCTCGCAACAGAGAAGAAGCAAAAGAGGCCTAGAATTCTTGAACTCTCAACCGAGGTTATAGGAGAGATGGTTCCTAGTTCGAATAGGGGAGAAGGAAGCTCGATGGTTGCTCTTCCATTGGATCAGTTTGATCCTATCGATGTTATTCCAGTTTCCTCGATGCCAGCAGAAATTGTTGTATCGGAACGATCCAATCCTATGGTTGCACCTTCTTCTGGTACTTCATCCAATTTTTATAACGTTGTTTCTCCACTTCCATTTGATTTCGTACTTGATTCCCCTGTACCTGATAATGGTGCATTGGAAACTTTTTCTGGCCTTCCTCAAGAAGAGGGAGATGATATTGTTATTGATGATCTTATTGATGTAGTGAATGAAGTATCTCATTCTGAAGAAAAGAATACATCGGAGAGAGATAATGCCGAGATACTTCCAATTGGTGGTATGGGAAACATGAATGTTGAGGCTGATATCGCCATTGTTGATGAAGTTAACATTACTGATCGTACTGAAGATGAAAACCCTCCTTCCAGTTCGATCCTTCCTTCCAGTTCGATCCCTCCTGAAGTCGAAGGGACTTCTGAAGTAATTGTAGAATCGATCGCCCCTTCTGAAATTTTGGTTCGATCTCCTTCGATTGCTGTTGAGGTCGATACTTCAATTCCAAGTGCTGATCCTTCTACTCTGAAATCTATTTCCGATCGAATCTCCAGTGAAGGTTTCAATTTAATTGGGGACGAAGAAGAAGCATATAAATGGTTTCTTTCTCAAGAGCTTTGGAATATTTCATCTAATCCTGATATTATCAAATCTGATTCTGGCTTCATGTCTCGATTCAAGGATTCACTTAGTGCGATCCCCATGGACGAAGCTTTGGATGCATGGTCCAAGAGTGATGTTTTTGAGCAGAGATTTCCTGTAAAGCCTCCTCCAACCTTTAATGAAGTTTTGACTCTGTCTGATAGTTCATTATATTCACTTCCACAACAGGCTTTAGCCCAACTTCAATATGGTAATGACTGTCTGTTCAGTGGTTATAAATTTTATAAAGCTCGAGCCACCATGATGAAATTGATATTTAGGAAAGAATCAGTGGAGATGAAGGAAAAGAATGTCTCCTTACAACAGGTGAATGATGAATTACAACAGCAAAATACTCTTCTTCAACAACAACTTCAACAACTTCAACAGCTTCAACATCAATATAATGATCAACATCAGCAACAACAGGATCGTCTCCGAATTATTGAAGATCACAATCAAGATCTTCAGAATCAAAATCAAGGTTTATTTTTCATTCCTTTTCAATTACTATTTTATTTACTTGATTTATATGAAACTTTTAAATTTTATACTAGGTCCAGTGGAAAATATGGAGACATTATTTAGGATCGAACGTAGAATGGTACAATTGAATAACCATGCAAGGGAAGTTTTCAAAGAGATGAATGTGGTTAGAGATAAACTGACTCAACTGAACGATAGTTCTGATTTAGCCAGTTGGAGGCGTAATAAAGCAGAATCAAAATATCGAGAAGTTGTAAAATTGCTAACTCAGAAAGAATTAGAGTTTAAATCTGTTGTCAGAGGTACATTTTTGGTTTAACTGATTTTATAGCTCTTGATATCATAAAATTTGTCTGATGTTTTCTTGTATTTTCAGAACTGGAGACAAAGTTAAATGAGGCTAAGAATCGTGCAACACAAGCAGAAACTGAGCTTAACTCAGCAAAAAATTCAGTGGAAAAGATTACTCAAGAGTTAAAGACTTCTGAATATAATGTGACTCTTAGCGCCACAAAAATTGAGGATTTACATGCTCGACTATCTACTGAACTTTCTAAAATCAATGCTCGTGATCGAGAGATTGATTCATTAACTGCACAACTAAGTGAAGAGAAAAATCAATCATCACATCTTAGTACTCAAGTAGCAATAGATCAGCAAAAGATCGAAGAGCTTCATAAAGAAATCAACTTTGGGCGTGATTTTGTACAATGGGTCAGGCAAGAAGCTAAAGCGAAGATTGCGATGTCCTTCAATACTGCTTTAGATCGTGCAAAATCCGATCCTTCAGTGCTTAATAAGCACGCTCCTGTGCCTGCAGTTCCTCCTCCACCATCTCGATCCGGTCTTCCTGATATTTGATTATATTCTTTGTAGTTTCATTTTCTGTTAACTCCTCCATCTTGTACTTTGTGTGTTTTTTCAAAGATTTTCTTTTGTAACTTTTAGACTTGCCTTTTATGCTATTCCCTGCACAAGAAAATATGATTAAGTAATCTTTTTGGCTATCATATGATTTTCTAAGTCTCATGAATTGAAGTACTTTTTACCTCAAATCATGTTGTTCGAGATCCCACACATACGAAACAAACCCGGGCCAGGGGTAAGATACAGGGTTGGTCCCGAACTGTACTCTGAAAATTGATAAACCAATAATTAGGAACCCCTTCTTGATAAGAATTTTATTGTTAATAAAATTCTCTAAGGATAATGTTCACCTTTTGTGTATGATTATGTCGTCAATCGTAACGATATCCAGAATATGATGTTTCTGGATTGATTTTGAGCGCTCAGAGTATACGAAATTCCGAGATTAACGGAATTTTGATTATCATGGTAATCTCCAAGATTTGATATTCCTGGGTTCAAAGTATATGACATCCCGGGATTAATGGAATTATAAAATTCTCCATGGTACGATGCTCCTGGAGTGATTATAAAAGAAATTAATGAATTAATTGTTTATGTACCTGTTTTTTGCGGTGTTATTCACAGATAGTAAAGCTTTAAATATTGTGCATTCCACGGATGCTTTAAAATTTCTCCTTGCAAATTCTGAAGATAGTACGACCCTTGTCCTGCCGGTGCTTGAATCACATATGGTCCATCCCATGTTGGTGCGAATTTTCCTGCTCTTTTGTCCCTTTGATGTTCTGTTATTTGTCGGAGGACATATTGACCTTGGACAAAATTTCGGGATTTTACACGCTTATGGTATTCTCGAGCTAATCCCCTTTGATAATTCTCCATTTTTTGGAGTGCCACTTCTCCTCTTTCTTCCAAGTCATCCAATTTTTGTAACATGAGATCTGAATTTAGGTTTTTCTCCCATGCTTCTGTTCTGGTTGTAGGCAAAATAACCTCTGTTGGTATTACTGCTTCTGTTCCATAAGCAAGAAGATATGGTGATTCTCCAGTTGAAGCTTTTCTTGTGGTTCTATATGCCCATAATGTATTATGTAATTGTTCGCACCACCTATTATAATATCCATCCAATGTTTTCTTCAGATTTGTTGCGATTGTTTTATTTGTGGATTCTGCTTGCCCATTACTTTGTGGGTAAAAAGGTGTAGATTTATGTTTTTGAATATTATATGTTTCAAATAACATATCGATATTCTTCCCTTGGAGTTGCTTTCCATTATCAGAAACTATCGCTGCTGGAATCCCAAACCTACAGATGATATTCTCGAATAAAAATGTAAAAACATCAGTATCTCTGATTCGCGCTAGTGCTTTTGCTTCTACCCACTTGGTGAAATAATCGGTGGCCACAATTAAGTATTTTCTTTTCTTTGTGCCTTCAGCTAATGGTCCAACTATATCGACTCCCCATTTTGCGAATGGCCATGGGCTAAGTATTGAATTTAATTCCGTAGCTGGTGCTTTGATTTTCTTACCAAATCGCGGACATTCTTCGCATCTTCGAACCATTTCTTCCGAATCTTTTAACATGGAAATCCAATAATAACCCTGCATTTTGGCTTTTAATGCTAGCGATCGTCTTCCGCTATGATTTCCTGCATCTCCGTAATGTATTTCTTTGAGAATTCGTAATCCTTCTTTCCGTGATAAACATCGAAATAATGGTCCAAGAAAAGAGTGTCGATAAAGAATTCCATCTCTTAGTTGGTAGCTGTTTGATTTAAGTTGAATTTTCCTTGCTTCTTTAGAATCCATTGGTAATTCTTTAGTTTGTAAATATTGATGTATCGGGACTCTCCAATCCGGCTCACTTGGTTGGTCATTTTCTTGTTGCGATGGAGATGTGGCATTTTGTATGGCTGATTCATCGATACCGTCTTTTTCTATGTTATTTAATACTTGTGCTCTTATGGATGGCTCATATATTCTCCCGATTTTCAGGGCTTTAGTATTTGGATCATTTATCATGGATGAGATATATGCCAATGCGTCCGCATGTCGATTCTTTTCACGAGACAGATGTCGAAAAATAATATTTGGAATACAAACTGTTAAACTTTGTACAAGATTTTTGTATCGTTCCAAGTCCTCATCGATCGTTTGATATTTTAACTCGATCTGTCTAATCACCAGCTGCGAGTCACTGGTAAGTCTTACATCGCTTATTCCTAATTCAATAATGAGTTTGAGAGCATGGACCACTGCTTCATATTCTACTATGTTATTCGTATGTTCTTCGTATTCAAGTCGAAATGAGTGTACCATACGTCCTCCCTTGGGCGCTGTAATCACGATGCCTATTCCTGCTCCTTCTTTATTTCGCGACCCATCAACAAAAACCTCCCATCGTTGTGAACTATTTGAATCTAGTATCTCTACTGGTTCTTCTTCTTCACACCCCGGTAGTCCTTGAATTTCATACTCTTCCTCGATTGGAAAATCTGCCAAAAAATCAGCTAGAACCTGGGATTTCTGCGCAGTTTGTAACTCATAAACAATGTTGTATTGTTCTAGCTGAGCGTTCCATTTTGCTATTCTTCCTACCTTCCCTGTATTCTTTAAAACTGATTCCAGTGGAGCTTTGGTTAAAATACGGACATAATGAGTGAGAAAATAAGTGCGTAACTTCTGAGTAGCAAATACCACTGACAAAATTAATTGTTCAATCTTTGTATAATTTCTTTCTGCTGAATTCAAAGTCTTGCTGATGTAGTATACAGGTTTCTCGATTTTCTCATTCGTTCGCACCATTACTCCACTAATGGCATTTTCTGTTGCTGCTATATACAAAGTTAACATTTCTTCTGGTTCTGGTTTTTGTAATGCTGGTAAGGTGGCAAGATGTAGTTTTATACTTTGAAATGCTTGCTCACAACGATCGTTCCATTCAAATTTATTTTTCTTCTTAAGTACATCAAAAAAGGGTTTACATCGTTCTGATGACCTTGCAATAAATCTACTTAGTGCAGCCAAACATCCATTTAACTTTTGTACACTCTTTATACAGTTTGGTGATGGCATATCCGTTATTGCTTGTATTTTTGCTGGATCAACTTGAATTCCATCTTTTGTAATCAGGTATCCTAAAAATCTCCCTGATGTAACACCAAAAATACACTTTTCTGGATTTATTTTCATCTTATACTTTCGTAGTGCACCAAAAATTTCAGTCAGGTTTCGCAAATGATCACCAGATAACTTGCTTTTTACTAACATGTCATCCACATAAACTTCCAAAGTTTTTCCGATCCATGGTTTGAATATTGCGTCCACTAAACGTTGATATGTTGCTCCTGCATTTCGTAACCCAAATGGCATTCTGGTGTAACAATACAATCCTCGTGGAGTGAAGAACGATGTATGTTCCTGATCCGCTTCTGCTAACGCTATTTGATTATATCCAGATTGTCCATCCATGAATGATAACATCTCATGTCCTTCAACAGCATCTACTAGTTGATCGATGTTTGGGAGCGGGTAACTATCTTTTGGACATGCCTTGTTTAGATTGGTAAAATCTATACAAATTCTTACTCCACCGTTCTTCTTCGGGACAATTACCATATTAGAAATCCATGTAGGGTATCTTACTTCCCGAATGAATCCTGCACTCAAAAGTTTTGCTAATTCTTTTTCCACTTGTTCATGATATTCTGGTGCGACTTTTCGTATCCGTTGGCGAAAAGGAATTGCATCAGGATGTATGTTTAATTCATGCTGGACGATGCTGGGATCGATCCCCGGCATGTCTTCTATTCTCCAAGCGAACACATCCACATATTCACAAAGCAATTTGACTATCTGTTGTTCCACATCTGATTTTATTAACGTCCCAATTCGCACTTGCTTGGGGCATTCTATGGTGCCGATGTTTATAATTTTTGTTTGTTCTACTGGGGTGAAAACTGGTTTTGGAATCCCAATTGGAGTTGGGGTTCCCTTTAATTGCTACTTAGCCCCTTTTTGTGGCTGATTTTCCAAATTTTCTTGATTTTTGCTATTCTCTCCTTTGTCACTCTCTATTTTACTTTTTGCATTTTTTTCTAAGTATTGATTTATTTCATCTTCTTTTGCTTTAATTCTTGATTCTTTTTTCTTTTTATATTGTGAATGCTCCCGTTCTTCATTTATTCTTGTCTCCGTTATTACACAAAGTTTAGCATCTTCTTGATCACCCTTTATCTCCATCTCTCCTCGCGGTGTTGGAAATCGTAGATACTGATGATAAGTTGATACTACACCTTTTAATTGATGAACCCATCGTCTTCCTATTATAACATTGTATGGGGATGGTGCATCCACAACACTAAATCTTGTCAGAATATTGATCGGTCCGGCCGATACTTCAAGATCAATTTCTCCCTTTGGCTTGGACGATACCCCATTAAATCCATAAATGACAAATCGTGAGGTGATGAGTTGATCTTGTTTAAAACCCATTTTACAAAATGTATTGTAGAACATCACATTTAATGAACTGCCCCCATCCAAGAGTATTTTCTTGACATTCCAACCAGATATCAATAATGTCAACACAAGAGGGTCATTATGCATTTCAATTTCTTGATTTACTTCTTGTGCAGAAAATGTTAATGGATGTGCCATCCAATCCTCCCATAACTCTACTTGCCTTCCTTGAACTCTAAAGGCCTCGTGGTTCCGAATTCTCTTGCACAACTTCTTGTTGATTGCTATATTCAAATCTGTATCACACTTTTCCACACATGAAATCATATTAATTGTCTGTTTGTTATATGGAATATGTATTGCTTTGCCTTCATCGTATTTTTCTGATGGTTCAATTTTTTGAACAAATTCCTTTAATTCTCCAGCATCGACCATTCTTTGTACCAATGTTATAAAATTTCTACAGTTGTCTGTTGTATGTCCTTTGTAGTTATGGTATTCACAATAGTCTTTGGAGTGTTGTGTATGTTCCGGTTGATTTCCCTTAGTTATTGGCCATTGAAAACCTGGTTGATTCTTCAAAATGTTGAATAACCTGAAATATGAAACATTAAGCTTGGTAAAAGTTCTCTCTCGAAATTGTTGAGCAAAATTTTTTCCATTTCCTCGTCGTGGATGTTTTGATTCTTTTGATTCAACTTTTGGAGGATATTTCCTTTTCTGTTCTGGTAATTCTTCAACTGAATTTGTTCTCCTTGTTTTTCCTTGATTTTCAGAATTAATTCTCGATCCTTGATCCTGTATATCTTGGAGTCTTGCGCATGTTTCTATTATTTCTCTCAATTTGCCTTCAGTTTTTGGATTGTTTCGATGGATTTCAACGAAGAGCTGACTCTTCCGATCTACAATCCCCCATTTGTAATGGTTTATAGCTGTCATAGGGTCTAAATCACCTATTGCTTGACATATTGAATGCCATCTAGTTGTATAAGATCGGATCGATTCTTCCGGCCATGACATTAAAGAATAAAGTCTGTCCTCCCCTGAATCAATTGGTCTGTTATACATGTATGCCTCTAAAAATTTTCTGGCCAGTTGCGCATAGTTATTGATAGAATTTTCCGGCAACCTGTCGTACCATAATAATGCTGTCCCTGTTAAACTTGACGGGAAACATCTGCACATGATTGCTTCATGACCATCCCATCGCGTCATTACTCGGTTATAATACTTTAAGTGCGATGTTGGATCCTTGGTTCCATCGTAACATTCAAACGCTGGAATATTATATTCTCTTGGTAATGATACGCGCGTTAATTGTTGCGCTAACGGTGTTCGCTTTGCTTCTTTCAATACCTCTTCTATCCTTCCCCCCTCTTTATTCTTTAATCCTTTAATTTCCTCCTTCATTTGTTCTATCGCTTCCAAACATGTTTCCCATTGGGTTCGTTGGAAGTTATTTTCCTGTTGTCCTCTGACCCGAGATGTCGATCCTGCTAACACTATTCTTTGATCTGGATTCCGCTGTTCATTTCTTGATGTTTGTCTACTCGACATCGGCTCCTGATTTCGCACTCTAGTCACAGTTGGTCTTTGTTCTCGCTGAATTACATCTTTTAAAACTTGATTTTCGGTTGCTAGTAACTCAATTTGATGGTTGCTTACTCTTTGCTCCTTTCGTATTTCCTTTATTTCTTCTAATAGGTCCTGTATTTGTCGTGTCTTTCTTCGAGAACTCTCATGATCTGAAGAGAAATTCTGAACCACAGTATTTGACATCAATTTTTGACTTGGGGTATGATTTCCCTCATTATTTTGTTGCTGTCCTGAATCACTTCCTTCTTCTAATCTATTTTCTAAGCCTTCATTACTATTTTGATTCCCAGAATTCGCGTCTTGAGACATATTTTCTAGAATTTGCTGCTTCTTCACTATCTTGTGCCTTCTCGATCGTTTTCCTTCCTCGATATCTAAAAATTTCTCAAAAAATTAGTCAAATGAACTCTTATCTATTAAATCATAAGAGATTCTTATTATTATTTTAACTGTAAATTTTCCCTATCACATATCCAATTTTTTCCTCCTTCAAAAAATTTTTGTTTCATATTTTTATCTATTTTGTTCCTCACAAGGTATTTTTCACGTTAATAAAACATACTTATGTAAATAA